>VYZR01041158.1:10466-43721 GCA_013400675.1 Oxylabes madagascariensis | reverse complement strand
CACTCAGTGCTGTGAGATTGTTCAGCTTCCCTTCACAAATAGCTTTTGTTCTAATTACCCTGAATAATTCTGTATTGTAAATACGCTTTGTCTCCTCTGCAGTCCATTTTTGAATAGGTTAGGTCCTGTAAGGTGCCACCAGTGAAAGCTGAACACTGTCAATTCCTGGGCAGGTGAGTCCCTCCTCTAACCTGGTAGTGCACAAGGCGAGTTTTCTTTTTGCTCCAAAACCAGAACAGGCATTTTTAGTAATATTTTCTGAAAGGCCTTTTCACACATTTTGAAAATTGATATGCTGCTCTCTTCTAGGCAGCCTGTAGACTTCTTCAGGGACCTCTTCCCGGTGTGTTCAAGGCATTCACTAGCTCTGCTCCTCTATTGCAGAGTCTTGCAGTTAGCCCCACAGAGAAGTCAGATATAGTGGGCTGCAGTGCCTAAAACCCCTTCGGGATCTCAATTTAAAAACTGATGTCACATTTTCATCCTCTATTCCCCTGATAGCCTGACTATATAGGACATGTGCCCTCCAAATTCCTGTATCAAAAAGAGTGTGAAGTGCCACCTCCCACAGTAGAGCTTTTCACTCCCTCCCCCTGGCCGGTTACTGGAATANTGGAGCGATTAGAGAGGGGGAATGCAATCTCTGCAGACCTCTCCTGCCCGTGGCCGTGTGAGCGTAATGATTCATTGCCAATTTGGAGTCTGAACAGGCTCGCTGAACTCGGAGGCAGGCTGTCTAGCTCCCTCATCACATCAATTGAAAATATCTTTATACTCCAGTGGCACCTTCTTCTAAATGTCCTGAAATGTAAGAAAATAACATAAATCTATATTTCCAGCGATGTGGCAGGGATTTGCTAACGTTATTCTCATGGTTGCTGCTGCTCAGGGCAGGGGTCACTGGCTCTTTTTAACTGGGGACCTCAGAACGTTATTCTCTAGCAAAGGGTTCCCTTGAAAACAGATAATGCTGCACTTTGCACACTTCTTGAGATACTAAAAACCCAGTGTAGAGATACTGACATCCCTTACAGATTAGACACAGCTCACACCAGACACATGCTTATAGCTGCATCTACACCAAGGAATTTGGCAGCAGAAAGATGCCATTTCAAAAGCATGCTGCTAGCAGGGAATACTGCATTGGGAATGCTTTATAACCCTGGCCCAAAATTGCCTTAATTAGAGGTATTCTCAGCCTGTGCATTGTTGTACTGAAAAGAGGGAAGCCTGTGAAGCTGGAGGAGGAAGGATTGCTGCAGAACAGGGTCTTTCTGGAGTTCTCAATTCTTACCTCACTGCTTCACCTACCCTGAGAAATTGGTGTTGTGAATTAAGAGATGAAGTTGAAGAGAAGCAGTAAAAGAAGTTCAGGTATCTGGGGTTTCTGTTACTAACCACAGTTCCACAGCCATTCCCAAGGTTTGTGCCTGGAAGCCCCACTGGGGTGAGCCATTGGCTGGGCAGTGCAAGGTTTTGGTCAGCCTGACTCCTCTGCCCCACCATCCTTTCTTCTCTCATGCATTTTACAGGAGTTTTTAGCTGTCTATTGATGTTATTCCTGTGTGGAGTCCTTTTGGTTTGTTTATTTTCACCTCTTTCTAGGCTGTCCCCAACTCACCTCTCTCTTGTGCTGTTGGAGAGTTTATACGAGCGCTAAATCATTAGAGAAATCTACACTGTTCCTGGGGAATATCTTCAAATACTATCTGGAGTCTCTGTTGCTATGCTGTCTTCATGTTTGCTGTGATAAAACCAACAGCAAGAGCACTACCACAGAATTCTTGTAATCTGGGATTAAAATAATAGATCAAAACTGATATTGGGGGTGGATGAACTACCTGCTTCCATGCTGAAAAATATCAACCTTAATATCAAAACACAGCTATGGATCTTCTCAGGTTTAGTCGCTCAGATTAGGATCCTTTCTTTGTTGTGGCTCCTCATTGCTATTCATAGGCTTTCACAGTTCAGCCCCTGCCAGGACATCAGCCTGAAGTAATGGGAAACAACAGCAGCAGCGCTTTGTAAGGCCAAATCAAGAGACCAAGCTCCTGCTCAGCCACTATAGCAAAAATTCCTGCTCACAACCTTAAACTGCCAGCAAGACACTGGAGCAGTTTGATTTTACACTTAAATGGAAATTCTTTGAAGTTTAGAAGAAACTAATCTGTAACTTGTTTCAGAAACGCAATTAAAATGGGTTGTTAAACCTGGGTGTATCAAATTCCAATTAGCATTAGCATGGACAATATAATTAAAAGGTAAATTAGCCATAATAGCATGGACTAGAACACTTCTTACAGTAACTAACAGTCAATTGAAACCATGTACTTTGGTTTCTGGGGTTGTCAATGATTAAGTTGAAAGGACAGAATAAAACCTATATCCATTCATCCTGGGATGGTAATGTGTTCTGGGAAGTTAAACATGAGGAGCAGCAGTGTGCAAGCCAGCCATCATTAAAATCAGTGGAGGAGACGAAGCAGGATTAAGGAAAGCCAAACGAAATATTCTAGAGATGAAAAGTTTACAGACGTATTATGAACGTGGTGATACAAACAGTCCCTGTCCTACTCCAAGGTGCCAGTAAGAGTTTTGTGCCTGCAGGGAGAGGACTTTGTTTAGGCTGAGCTGCAGTGAGCAGCCTGGGGTCAGCCCTGACCTGGTGACCTGCCTGCAAACGTAGGTTGTAATACTAACGCAATCATGGTGATGTTTTAAGTGCCACCAAAGGACGTGGTAGCCAGTAAGGTTTAGAAATCCCAGGATGCTCATAGAATAAGCAACAGAAAATGCTGAGAAAGTAAATATGTGATAAACATAAATGTGGTAAAATGGCGTAATTAAGATGGATACTTTAGGGGACTTCCTCTAGGGTGTTATTTATTAACACCAGAGTGTCCTGTTCTGCCAAGGGGTAAATAATACTCTGAACAGAGGCACAGATAACAGACTGCAACTAGTCTTGTCTCCTTGCAGGCTTTTGTGCATGGATGAAAGGCAATGCTTTAAGCTTGGCTTTAATAACAGAGGAATGTTAACTTATGCCTTCCTGGCTGGTGGAGGGGAGCCTGTGGTTTAGTAATTTGCTGTTAGAATTTGGAGAGATGAGCCTCAGAGGGTAGGAGAGCATGGATACCCATCCTCTGCTCTCAGCCCCATCTGGGTTTTGGCACAGCCAAACCCAGGCCGGGGTGGAGCTGGAGGATGTCCTTGGTCCCCTTCTCATTGACAGCTTCGGTGTCCCAAAGCCTTGCCTGTATCCTGGACTGGAGGGGAGGGCTGAAGACTTGAAAAAGACAAAAATAGCTGAGGCATATTGGCAAGGGGGAAGCTTTTCTGTAACAGTCTCCTTTTGCTGTGCTTTTGCATTGTGCAGATATAGGAATCCACCATTACAGCAGCTTTCCAGAGTATTAAAAACCATTTAGAATGTTATGTGTTAAGAAGAGCCATTTTCAGATCATCAGCTCTCACAGCGTCAGACCTCCTTTTCCATTGCTGTGTTTTTCACCATCTCAGCTTAATCTTCCTCTTCTATTAACTTTATATTGGCCAGCTGGGAACATGTACAGTCGAGGAAACAGTCACCATCAACATAAAAAGGTTAATTAAAATGATTAACCTCACCAGCAATTCCCTTATGGAAAAATCCTATAGAATTGAATAGAAAATGATACATTTACTATGTAGTATTTAAACTGTCAGAGAAAATTCCTTAGCAGGGAGGTAATTCCCTAGTAAATTGTATAACTTCTCAGAGTATTCTCCACAGAACATTATTGGATTAATCTGTATTAAATTCTACAGCATTTGGCATAAATTTTTTAATGCAAATATCTTCTAAAAAGAATTTTATAGTGATGCGGGGATGTAGGGTTTGATGTGAGGCTTTTCAGAAAGGGACAGGGTATTTTTTGGGAGTGACCTGTAGCAGTACAGCATTGATGTTGTATGATTTCTAAATGCAAATATAGGTAAAACAAAATTACATTAAATCAACCTAACATTTAAATATTGCTGCTTTTCCAACCATGACTTAGAGGCTGAACTGCTCCTGCCTATTGTGTAAATCTGAAATCCCTTGCTTACTGGAGCTGACAGGCAGAATTAGGGGAACAGCACACTTTAATATGGGCTTTTTTATTTGATAGAATTGGAACTATGAAAATTCCATTAGGGCCAGCCGAGAGTTTTGCTTGATTCGTCTTTGTCTTTGCTCAGCTCATCTCCTTGAGCACAGTATGTTTCTCCCCATGGAGGGCTGGGAAGAGAGAGAGAAGCAATTGTTATTTGAGAGTGTCACATGGATATAAAAGCTATAAAATGTACAAGGTTTTAGTATACTTTGCACTTTTAAAATGTAAATGTTGGGGAAGATATCAAAATTGCTATGCAAGTCCTTGGTGAAATGTCTGCATAATGCTGAACTCCTACATCTGCTGTTTGTATAGCATTTCTTGTGATAATTTTTCTCTGTCACTTAGCTCATGATCTTTGTAGCAGCTGTGAGCTCCTAATGACTTTGCTTCTTGGGTTCTATACTGTTATTTTTAAAGTCTGAAGTACAAAGTAATTTGGCACTTCCTCACATATCCTGGGGGGAAATTGGTTCAGTTTGGTGCAATTTCTGGGAGTCACAAAAGATTTGAATAAATATAATTTCTTCCACAACTTCGTAAACCCCAAATTTTAATCTTTTTTTTTTTCAAAAATATATCCTTAAATGAAGAATATTTATGCTAGTGATAAAAAGAGGGTTCTCTTTTTCAGGAAGATTATGGTTAAACAGATACTAAAAAGGTGTCTCTTGGAGATGAAAAGATTCCTGAGTGATTCAGTTTGTAGGGCAGTCTCTGAAGGGTGTAACTCTCTAGGGGAATGGCTGCTTCTCTTCAGAGTCAAAAAAAAAACCCCTCCATTGCCCCATTTCAAAAGCTCTGTATTCTGTTGTTGAACAGAGTAAGGGGTGGGTTAAGAACTTAAAAAATCCAACGGATTTAGGTATCTAACCTACAGCCCCAGCTAGACAGGCATCTGCATCTCTGGCTTCATGAGACCCTTGGTCTCTCTCTGTTTTGTAAATATACACGGATGCAGCCTTCCCTTCACTGGATCGGGGGCTGTTAATCAGCATCCCAGCAGTGGTATTTAAAGCTCTCGCTGTTATCTTCAGAGATCTATTTTATTTGTATTTTACAAAAGGCATCTCTCTGCAGAGAACTAGCAAAAGGTCAGTGCCAAACTTAAATGTCAGAAACCCCATTTTGAGAGGTTATAAACAGATAAGTTGTCCAGCCGTCAAAAGTCTGCCGTTGAAATGTTTTTTGTTCCTAGTTTGTTACACTGCACTGGCCACTCTTGCATCTGAGGGACCCTGTCTTAGCTCCCCAAGGAGGGACAGAGTGGGGCATGGCAGGAGATGCAGTGGAGAAGGTGATGGGCTGGTGGTCAGAGGGGACACTTCGGCCATCTGTCCCCAAGCCCGTGGAGAGGAGCGTGACCATGCTCCAGGGACAGCTGACACAGCTCGGTGTAAGAGACCACAACATACAGGACAACACTGAAAGCCTCTGTGTTTAACCCAGCAGTTAAAATACTGGTACTGTGAATATGGTTTCCATGAGCTGTTGTAAAAGGAGACGAAACTCGGGGTTTTTTGGACTGACAGATTTTCCATTTGAATAATCTTTCTGCCCAGGAAGTGCAGCGCTGTACGGCTGACATGAGCATCACTGCAGAGCATTCCAACCATCCCGACAACAAGCACAAGAACAGATACATCAACATCCTGGCCTGTAAGTAAGCACTGACCTGAGCACAATGAATCAACCCAAAAAGGCGCTCTCCTCTTGCAGTGTGTGTGTGACTGGGACAGGCAGGCGGCCCCAGGTTACATTATTACACAGGATGTAATAAACATGTGAAAGTGTGGCTGGGAGATTCTCTCCCCATTAAAGGCAGTGAATGTTTTGACTTCTCCAGGGCCAGGATTTCACTCCAGCTTTTGTTTTGAAATGTTTCACAATTTGACAGTCCAAGCATAGTTTTAGAAGTGTAAGTTTGGTATGAAATTTTGTGGGGGAATAACTGAGATAAATTGATGATCAGAGCTCTCCTGCCTGTTAATACCTGAAAACTGGCCTGAGGGAAGTGCATGGAGGAGCAAAGAGTTTTACTGATGATTCAAGGGATTACTCTACAATCCCAAAGGTGCTAAATCTTACAGAGTGTATCTGCTGTATTTCAAACTGCTTTAGCTCTGTGTAGGATTTGGACAAATAGTGATCTTTGTAGCACAGAGCAGGCTTTGCCTGTATCCCTCCGAGAACTGCAAATCTGGACTCTGCTCTAGAATGCAAATTGTCTGGGTTGGAAGCGCAGTAACTTTTTCCCTGTTGTTCTCTTATGTGGAATGGATGGCAGATGCAAGAGTCACTGTGGTTTAGGGACAGCCATGGAGAGCCCACTCATAAAAAGTTCACAGTGTTCATAAACATTGCAATAAATCTTGAATGCTTTTGATGGCATAGAAGGAAATGCATGTTTCTAACAGATTTTCAGAAGTAATCAAGGTACTGGCTGAGGACCAATTCCCAGACCTGTGAAAGACTTGCTGTGTGGCCTTGGGCAAAGGCTTTCATTGAGTTTGTGCCAGCTGTGATTTTAGATATAGATGTCTGGTCTCTCTAGGTACAGAGATGTGACACTGAAGGAGGACTGAAGTAGGCACTTCAGTCCTCCAGATTATCACTGGAGGAACCTCTCTTTCCACTGGTCCTCCAGGAAGGCAAATGAAACCAGTCTTTATGCTTGAAGTTGGCTCACATGTCTCATCTCTGCATGAGTTGGAAGCACCACCCAGCCCAGTGCTTCTGCCTAGGAGAGGGACTTTGATTTTTTCCTGCTTTAAGGTGGACTCAGGCATTTGGGTGAAACAAAAAGAAGAGATAAAGGTCACAGCCTCAAGTCTGTCCTCATGGTGTGATGATGGTGGGGAAGGAGTGAGGACATTCACTCAGCTCCCAGAGCCAGCAGAGCTGTCTGAGCCCAGCACTGAGGGGAGGATAATGAGCTGAGCCAAGCACAGGCAGCGTTTTGCAGCCCCGTGGGGTGCCCTGGCTCTTTGAATCTCACTAGTGTGAGTGATGTAGATGATTCTAGAAATGGTGCTCCTGAGGCTCCAGTGCTCTTTAAAGAGAAGCTTTCTCAGCATGAACCACATACTTTAAGGGATGTGAAGGCTGACAACCTGCACATGAGCAGATGACCAAGAACAGATACTCCCATCTCCCTCTTGACTCCAGTCCAGGGCCAATCTCCTCTGTGTCTTAGTAAGGGCAGCCCTGGTACCCAGGAAATGGGATGTTTGCCTGCAGTTCTGCACTGTTTCCCTAATGTTTCTCTGCCCTGTTTTTTATCCTGCAGATGATCACAGCAGGGTGAAGCTAAGGCCTTTACCTGGGAAAGATTCTAAGCACAGTGACTACATTAATGCTAATTATGTTGATGTAAGTTGTTTTAATGGTTTTTATCTGCTCTACCTTTGAATCCTTCCACAAGGAGGAAGTATTGTCACTTGTGATGTGATAGTATTTTTCAACTTCACCTGATAATTTTGCTACAAATTTCTCACTATTCTGAATGAGAAAAGTACCTTTCTTGTTAGCCCTAAAATATTAATTTTTCTGCCATGATACTGCTTTCATCTCACTTGGCATTATGGTTTTCTTTGAAGGGTTACAACAAAGCAAAAGCCTACATTGCTACCCAGGGACCTTTAAAGTCTACCTTTGAAGATTTCTGGAGGATGATTTGGGAACAAAATACAGGAATCATTGTCATGATCACGAACCTTGTTGAAAAAGGAAGAGTAAGAGATTTTCTCATTTGTTAGCAGTTGCTCCTTAACGCTTCCCCAATTCGCCTGGGCAGAATTTGTTTTAAATGGTTTGGGGTGATATGTACTGATGCATAATACATAACTAACAAAACAGAGGGATACATACTGAGCCACGATTTTTTTCAAAAAGCTCTAGACACAAACACAAAGCAGCAGCTCAGGCCCTTCCCCAACTCACCCCACTGTGTCTGTGTTCAGAGGAAATGCGATCAGTACTGGCCGACGGAGAACAGCGAGGAGTACGGCAACATCATCGTCACGCTGAAGAGCACAAACGTCCACGCCTGCTACACCGTGCGCCGCTTCACCGTCAGGAACACCAAGATGAAAAAGGTGAGCCAAGCCTGCTCTGCCCCCATCCAGGCATCTTCTGGCTTGTATGGGACACGAGAGCAAAACTCAGTGTTTGCAGAGGCAACCTGGAGAGGCAGGCGGGTGGGAAATAAGTAAGTAAAGACAGGATTACAAGGAACCTGTTGCTAAGGTTTAGCCTGTATTTGTTTTTCTCAAGTGCGCTGCTGCTTTGGTGTCCTTGTAATTGCTGTTATTACCTGTTCCCACATGTATGTATTTTTCCTTGAACTCTGTCTCCACCCATCAGGAGGCAGAGCTGCAGGTTTCTTCTGTCGGAGTCCAGCACTTTTTCAGCCGAGCGAGCCAGAAGGACTGACGACATTCTTATGCTTCTTTTCCCTCCTCTCTCTCTTGTCTCTGCACACCTAGGGTCAGAAGGGGAACCCCAAGGGGCGGCAGAACGAGAGGACTGTCATCCAGTACCACTACACCCAGTGGCCTGACATGGGCGTGCCCGAGTACGCCCTACCCGTGCTCACCTTCATCAGGAGGTCCTCGGCAGCCAGAACCCCGGACATGGGACCAGTGGTGGTGCACTGCAGGTACGATGGCTGGGACAAACCACCCATGGCCAGCACAGGCTGTGCTCTTCCCTGCCACCTGAGACAAGCACTGCAGGGTACTAACACAGGAGGAGTCTGTCAGCCCCATGGAGTGCTGGTAGACACGAGCTATGCTTTGCCTACATCTTAAAATAGCTCCAGTGCAAAAGCTTCCCAGCTAATACAGGGTTTTGCTATTGCCATGATGCTGAGCTGCTGTACATTGCACTCATGGAGCTGGGAAGCTCCTTGGTCAAAGCGTGTTTGTAGCCTGCCAGTTCAGTGCATGGACAGGGCAGGATCACCTCTGCTGGGAACCAACAGTATGGATACATGGACACCTGGGAACGCAATTGCCACTGAACCACACTCACACTCACCAGCACTTGCAGTCACAGCAGTAGATCGGTCAATATACTAGTTCAGGGATGTGGTTTTCATCACTGTGTTTGAGGGGGCTGCACAGCACTATATCAAACAGAGGATGATGGGGGTTACAGCTCCTTCCTTAGCTGAAATTGAGAATCTCTGAAGAGCTTCCATCTCTCTTGGGCCTAGGATTGCCCTCATTCACTGTAAGGAGTTCTGGCTCCACAGGATCAGCCTCCTTTTATACCTTCCCAGAGTGCTGGTACCACTTAGAGTTCCAGCTCCATTGTGCAGCTTAAATTTACCTCAAGGCTGAAGCCAGCCAGAGCCATCTCACAGCCTGGGGTGACCTTGGCAGTGGCATAGCAGCAGCTTGGCAAAGGGTGGACCTCTGTGTGGCTTCATCCAGCCAACACACCAGTGACTGCAGCAGTGGAAACAGGAGCTGAGTGTGAACAGCCAGAGTGTGAGGTCCAGGACCACAGCAGCCTCATCCTCCTGCTGCTAGCACAGGTTTGATGGCTTGTATTGTGTTCAGCTTCATCTTGAAGCACAGAAATACCCACACAAGGGAGGAATTATATACCTGGTAATACTTCCAGAAATCCAAAATATTTTGTTGGGAAACTTTAATGATTGAAGCTAAGGATGCAAATGGAAGCCCATGAACAGGAATATGTGAATATTTGCATAGTTTTGTTCTACTTCTGCAATTGCTTTCATCTGGCTGTATTTCATGGGTTTCTCTTATGTTCTCCATAGTGCTGGTGTTGGCAGAACTGGTACCTACATTGTGATAGACAGTATGCTGCAGCAGATAAAAGACAAAAGCACAGTTAATGTCCTGGGTTTCCTGAAACATATCAGGACGCAGCGCAACTACCTCGTCCAGACAGAGGTAAAAATTGCCATGGGATTGAATTTAAAGCCTTATTCATTTTTGCATTCTAATCAAAAAGAGAATAAATTTTTCCAATTACATTCCTGTAAAATTTGAATATATTACTGATGTTTTTCTGCACTGGAATATCTCTCTTTTTCTAGACTAAAAACTTCAGATTTTGTTTTTGACTTGTTAAGAGTTGTACGTGCTACATTTATAAATATTTTTTCTGAATTTGGCAGTATTTGCATGAGTGGCTTGTTTTGCACACCCTTTCCTTTAGTGTGCACTGCTCCTCAGACAAAGCCAGCTGTTTAGCTTATTTCAAATGTCTACCTGACATGCTGATGTTTTTCTAGGAGCAGTACATTTTCATTCATGATGCCTTGTTGGAAGCCATCCTTGGGAAGGAGACTGAAGTGTCTGCAAACCAGCTGCATAGTTATGTTAACAGCATCCTCATTCCTGGCATAGGAGGGAAGACACGGCTAGAAAAACAGTTCAAGGTAAGTCTTAATCATTGCCATCCAGAGGGTCCTAATTTTACCCTCTTTTCCATGGCCTGTCTTCACTGTCTGTTCAGAAAACTTGATCAGCACAGCACAATGTCTTGAGAAGTTCAGTCCTACACAGCCTTAGCTTCACTGCTGGAAGTCAGTGCTCATGCTGTTCAGTCAGAGGTGAAAGAGGGACATGGACACTGGTTTGGACTGTGCTGCTGGTCTCCCTGTTCCCAAGGGGGCTTGGATGTTCCCAAGTCTGTGGTTAGCTTGGCTGAAAGTCTTCCTCCAAACTCTGGCTCTCATGCATATAGATATGGGGAAAGACAAGAGATGAGGTTCTTTGCACCACCTACTATTTCATCAGTGTAGATAAGGAATTACAACTATTTTAAGACCAGGAAACACAGTATGCCTTTCTCATTGCTAATCATGACGCTTGCTGCGTTTCCTGCTGTGTCATAGCTTCTTCCTTCCTGGCCAAAGTAATTTCTTTTTCCCAGATCTCTTATTTGAAACCTAAGATTTTCTGATTGCAGTTTATTTGAATACATTGTAAAATATTTTGTGAGAGTTTGTATCACAAGCAGATACATGACATCTGTTTTCACAGCTAAACTCAGTTAATAACTACCCAAGGAACTGAAGCTGTTAAATTACACCAGGTGCCAAGCTATTCAAAAAATTAATCTGAATCCACTTGTAGAAATCTCAGTATTTCTCCATCACTCAAGACATTCCAGATGCTTAATTACTAAATTAAAGAAACAAGTGCAAGTGCACGCACACCCACACAAAATGCAGTAGGAGGCAAAGATTTGTTGTTTTAAAAAGCGTTGCACTTTTACAAACAATTCTAAATTATATGTATAAATTATATGTTTTCTGATGACTCGTGCCAAAGTTTAAAAACCCTAAGTGCCATTTTCGAAAATTACTTTCTCTGACAACATTGGACAGTTATTTAGAAACCCCATAACTTCTAATGGGGCTTATGCCAGTGCATAGATGAGTTGAGTGCTATCTTGTTTAGAGTGCATTTCAAACTGGGATGTGACCAGCAACAATTATTAGATCTTTTTCTTGTTTCTGCTGCTGCCACAGAGCTGGCAGAAAATAACTTGTGCTCATGCCCCAGTACAACAATTTACATTCTGCCATCTTAGAGTGAAATGACGCTGAGTAACGAGGTGCAAGTGCAGGAGATGTGAAAGTCACCTTTACTCTCTTTGCTCTGGCAGTTTCCCCATGTACTGGGAGAGTATTCAAATACAAATCTGCCTTTCTTTGTGCCTCTAGGCAGCCCAGAATGAATATGGCAGACCAGAGAATGTAGCCCATGGCCTCAGATTTCAGATGCCAGTGTGGTGGATTCCCCAAAGGCTTGGCAGAAAAAGACATTCTGCAGGAATGATCTGGCTATTATTTTGAAGAAAAAAAAAAAAAACAAACAAAAACCAAAAACTTAAAGTTTTGTTGTTCTATCTTGCTAGGTTTTATTCCTCAAGAACTGCTTCTGACTAAACATATCTGAAATTTTATGAAATGTATTCTCAAAGATAACGAAATGTAGTGTTCTGTGAAAATACATTTTGGTGGAACTTCATATGCAGGACGTTTCAAAGCCAAGAACTGCAGAGATCTTTTTATCTATTAAACATGTTATATGAAAAGGATGATTTCCATTGGAAACTTGAGTACTTTTAACAAGTTTAACAATGCAGTTTATTCTTCTACTAATGCATCTTCGCAGGAGTTGGCAAAGAAACCTTCTCTCTTCATTTAGAGCGCTCTGAGGGGCTGACTTACTACTTTATTCTCTTTCAGCTGGTTACACAGTGTAATGCAAAATACGTGGAATGCTTCAGTGCTCAGAAAGACTGCAACAAAGAAAAGAACAGGAACTCATCAGTTGTGCCATGTAAGATCACATCTTCGGTTTGATTACTGCCTAGCATAACTTTTTGTACCTAATTCTCCCGGTGTTAGGCATGAAAAGGCATAGCCACTAGGAAGGGGAAATGTAATCTTTTGTTCAGCCCAAGCTGTCTTGTCTTTCAGTATTACCCTGATGAAACTGAACAAAAGGAAATAGTTGCAGTGTCAGCCAGATATACTGTCCAAGTGAAATGTTAATTTGAAGTGCTTAAGAATTTGAATAATTAGGTAGGGGATAAATCTATGGAATACTGAGAGATTACTTTGATACCAGCTCCCAGCTCTGGTGAGATCTCCCAGAGTCATTGGGCCAGTTGTTTGTAATTCAGCTACTGCACTCTGTTTCTCTGTGTGAGCCTCCCCAGATTTAAGGGTATTTAGTGCCCGAGGACACAGTTTCACTGTCATTAAAAGGCTGTCAAGCAATATGAACTTGCATCAGACCAAGCATGGGCACAACCCATCCCCATCACATAACCCAGAGAACAGGACACAGAGGACAGATGATAGGCAAGCTAGCACAGAGTAATAGTGACACAGATACAGTCCATCGAGAAGTTTGTTAATAAAAAGGGAAGTCATGAGAATACATCTTTAAAACAGATGGGAACAGGCTAGAATAGCCTGTTTGATTTGGCCCTTTGTGTCATGTAGCTGCACTGATTTCAGTTTGTCTTTTGGGGGCTGTCAGAGGGTTTGAGGATGATGTTGAACCCAGCCCTCAAACACAGAGAAGTGTGGATCTGCAGAAGAGCACACACTTCTGGGAGGTTCCCCATTAGGGAAGATGTTTGTTTCTGGGGGTTCTCTCGCCCTGTGAGAGATGGCAGTGCTACAGAGTGGTAGGGAAAACAAAATAAATCAGCTGGGTTTGTGTGCTGCTGGGGACAAATGGAACACTACACACAAGAATTACTCGAAATCCCCTGTTATCACTGCATATACTGTTATTTGGTAATTCAGCCTGCTGTGAAAATCTTTGCTATAGTAAAATTTGATTCCTGAAATTACTTTGTCCTTGTGGGAATATTGTGCAACATTCTCTTTTATATCCTGTGTTAGCAGGCAGTGCTTTAACGTTGTTAAAGTGCTGGCCTGCTCCTGTGGGAGATGGGAGCTGCACACTGTTTGCTTTGTTAACGGCTGAGAAATTCTTACTTTCTGCATTGTGCCATGATCAGACTTTGATCTTTTTTTTTTCTCTGTTTTTTTTTTCCCTTAATGTTATAGCTGAGCGTGCTAGAGTGGGCTTGGCACCACTGCCTGGAATGAAGGGAACAGATTACATTAATGCCTCTTATATCATGGTGAGGAAGCCAACACCTAATTACAAAGTAAAATCAATTCTAAGGTGCTAAATACCAGATGCCTATAATTGTCTTAATTCTGTATGTAATGGCTGTGTATTAACAGATGAGATTTTAACACCTTCCCCATAATGTAAAGCTATTAACCGCGTTTTATTAAAGATTCTTGCCTAAAAAAATTAATTACAAGATGCATTTAGATGGAACATGTATTTCTGTGAGATACAGTCAAATAGATACTGGGATTTAAAGTAAATTAAAGCAGTAGGGACTCTGTAGAATTGAAATGGAGTTAAGAAAATATAGTCTGTGTGAAAATATTGTGGAGTAAAATGAGATAGAGTCATTATGTGTCCCCAGAAATTAAATTAATGCTTTAAAAGTATGGAAGGCAGTAAGTAACTGTGTGTTTGTTTTGCTGCAAAAGGGCTACTACAGGAGTAATGAGTTCATCATAACCCAACATCCACTGCCACATACAACTAAAGATTTCTGGCGAATGATCTGGGATCACAATGCACAGATCATTGTCATGCTGCCGGACAACCAGAGCCTGGTGAGTGCCCGTGTCCCTCCCTGCGTGGTGCCACTGTCACAGCCCAGCTGGGCACAGCACAGCCTCACTCAGTTGCCTGCTGGGGCTGTTTGCTGGCTGAAAGCAAAGCCCGTCTTTGAGCCACCTACTCAAGCTTTGCCTTCAGCTGGTTACAAGAAGATAAGTTCCATGATGTTGGGGCTGTTCTTTTGCTGTCGCCTTCTGCACTCACCCCTGGACATCCAGGGCTGGAGGGACCACAGACAGCACAGCACGCCAGTGCTGTCAACAGCTGCAAGGCTCCTGAGGGCTGCCTGGCAGGATGCAAGCACTGAGGGTATGGAGAGGCTGGGTTATGAGTAAGGACTTTGAGAGGAGCAGAAATGCAAGGTAGGGACAGGGGGATAATGGCTTGTTTGCCCCTGAGCTTCAGCCTCAGGCCGTGCAAGACTGTGACTGTGCAAGGCTGCACATGCCATTTTTAATGAAAGTAAAAAGCAAACAAGTATGTTAATTTAAGTGGAAATAATGAGTCAGACAGAGAGAGAGAGTAAGGAGACACAGGTGAAGTGCTAATCACTACTTCCAGATTTACCAGCACGTCTCAAGAGGGCGTGTTGAAAAGGATTAAGAAGTAATGGGTTCGTTTTTTCTTGCACGCATCACTGAGGTGAATAGACAATTGTAGCTGAAAGTGGAAGAGAAACCACCTTCATTACAGCAGGAAAATAGCAGTGATGAGGGGCTACTAAAGAGGCAGCAGTCAATATGCTGCTTATGTGTGGGCATGAAAGGGAGTGCAGCACTGCAAGGAGTGCTCAGAGACGTTCAATAGGATCAGAAAGCGCTTATGAAATGAAAGTATGTCAGGTGGAAATGAAGAGGCTGATCTTGTCTTCACACGTACATGAAATAGCTCTGTGGAACCACAGCGATCAAAGGGTAAAGGAGGAATCCTGGGCTCAGCCACAGTGGTTTCACCTTCTGTCTGGCCAGGAAGGCAGTGGTGTCTGACCTGGGCTCAGTGGTCAGTGTGGGATGTGTTGGCTGGCAAGAAGGGGTGGCACAGAGTTCAGGCAAGCACCACGTGCTGGATGTGCAATGCCAAAGGACAAGACAATAATGCAAGGTACCTGCTGATGAGGACCTGTCAGGTGGCAGGACAGGTCCCTTGTCTGGCACTTGGCAATACTACTCTGCTTCCCAGTGCTTCTGCTTATTTAGGGCAGAATTGTAAGGACTTAAAACCACAAGTCACATTTTCAGAATGAACACTTGACAGCACAAACCTCAACAACATCTTGTGCATCAGAGCTGCAGACCCACAGAAATACACCTGATTTTAGAGGGGTGTGCATGGCCACAGCAGGATGGCATCAGTTCATATTTGCTCATGAGTGAAAGATGGGATGTCCAGAGACATGGGTTTGCTCTGTGCATGTGGCCAGGGCAACTTCTGTGCTCGTGCTGCAGGGATATAGACCTCTAAAGCCAGGAGAAGAAAGGGACTTAGCATGTATGTGGTGACAGACCATAATTTCCTTTCTCGGCAGCAAATTAGGAATTCTCAGTTACGTTTTAAAGAACAGCTTTGCCTTACATCCTGCCAGTCAGGCTACTTCAGCACTGAACTTCTTCCAGCCTTCCTAGTCTCACTGAGGTTTTACAGTTTTACACCCTTTGGCAGAGGTGTTTTGTTGGAGAACTTGCATTAAATTTAGCCAGTGTTTTTTTCAAGGCTAAGAATATTTGGGTTTTCTCTTACTCTTCACTCCTCCACTCACTCCTAAAAATTCAAGCCCTACAGAAGTATCCATCAATCTTCTACCTAGGCCTGATCCACAGACCTTGAGTTTTGGATTAGACCACGATAAATGCAAATTAAAAATAACAAGTCATTAATTTTTAAAGGTCAATGAGTTTTTTCTAAACAAATATCTGACTTTCAAACAAAACTGTGTAGGCAAGAGGTCAAAAAGCTTGGGATACAATACAAAGGTTAAGTATGAATGAGCTAAGATAACCATTTCCCTGTGAAACCAATTAAAAAGCAGATGTTACCTGTTGGAACACACGAAGGGAGGATCCGGCAGGTTTATGCCTACTGTAATAGTAAATTTGTTTTAGACAGAAGTGGTTTTTAAAGGTCAGTTCCTGATCATCTCTATTTTTCAAAGCAATTTTTTGATCCACTGGATTTTTCTGTTGCACACAAGGTATTTGAAAAGCTGCAGTAGTGTATTCTTTCATTTCTCCAGGCGGAAGATGAGTTTGTGTACTGGCCAAGTCGTGAGGAATCCATGAACTGTGAGGCCTTTACTGTGACCCTTATCAGCAAAGACAGACTGTGCCTCTCTAACGAAGAGCAAATTATCATCCATGACTTTATCCTTGAAGCTACCCAGGTGAAGTATATCTTCAAATGTGGGTTTATTCTTTTCACCAAAATTATGTTGATGCCATTTAAATACAGAAGAAGAAGAGTTCAGAAAATTTTTGGAAAGGATTTACTTGTAAATGCATGTGGATGTATGTTGCTCTTGGGGGAAAGGTATTCTCATTGGCTCCTTCTCCCTCTGACATCTTCTACTTCCAGGTAGATTCCTCTAGCTAGTAAGGTTAGTATTAACTGTCTGTCTTCCTGGAAAGTGAAGACATGTGATTTTACCAAGGTGTATTGTCTTATTTTTGCTTACAAAATTCAGCATTTATAGTTTAATTGTTTGGGAGTCTTAACTAATCGTAAAAATGTAAGCATGATCCTGTTGAACAATAAACCTGTTGCTAGTTTGCTATCTGGATTGCAGCTGGACTTTCCTGCAAGACATTGGTTTGCAAGCCTAAATTTGACTTGATTGGTCTTGTTTGACTTTTGAGCCATAAGGATTCTGAGTGTGGTTTGACAGGAGCCCCAAATTCAAATACAAAATCTTTTATTGATTAACATTTTTGTCAAACTTGGGATTATTTTAGGGTGTTCACTGTTACAGACAAGCTGGAGCTGCGTGTCCTCTTTCTATGTAAACTGTTGGGAAGAAGAAAATTTCCCTTCGGTTTGCAGTGAGGCTCTTCCCTCTCTGTCTTCTGTCCCCGGAGTGGATGCCTGTGAAGTGCAGGAAGCTAATGCCAGCCTGGTTTGTCGTTGCAGGATGACTACGTTCTGGAAGTCCGCCACTTTCAGTGTCCCAAATGGCCAAACCCTGACGCCCCCATAAGCAGTACCTTTGAACTTATCAATGTAATCAAGGAAGAGGCCTTAACAAGGGATGGCCCCACCATAGTTCATGATGAGTATGTCATCACTTTTCTCCCATTTATGTGCAGATTGTACACTCAACTGAAAGACGCTTGTTAGGACTGATGTCCATCCCTGCATGGAGTAGGTGGGATTTAATAGTCCAGGAGTAGGTGGGGTTTAGTAGTCTGGGGAACAGATTAAGAATATATAAATTTCCGAGGATGAGTTTTCAGTTGGCATCTGAAGCCAAATACATTTTGCTCAGTGCTGTTTTTGTGTTGGTTATAACCTTAGGTAGACTCAGGGGGTGAGGCTATTTGCTTTGGAAGCATTTTGGGTTCTTCTGCTCCTGGAAGTATCCCAAGCAGATCCTACAACCTGTTTCAAAACCCAGCAGAGCTTTGGTTTAGATAAGGCTCTAAGCAGCCTAATATGGGCTGATAGAATGAAATTTCAAAACAGCCCAGGCTCCTGTCTAACAGCTCAGGTTTCATGTGCCGTGTAAGACAGAACAAGCTCGGCTCAGCTGTGTTTCACAATGAGCAGCAGAAGTATCTTGTGCAAAGGGGCCACATCTTCTAAAAGCAGATTTATTCTTCCTCCTTTTGCTTCCCAAAACAATTCCAAGGGGCCCGTAAAAGTGGGAGGGAGGGTGCCCACTAACTCCGGGCCAGCATACCCCAACATTTACCTCTTTTGTAGCACAGTGGTGAGCATTGTTCCACCAGCTCTGCTTGAACACCCAGTTATAAAGGGTGCTAAATACTGCATTGCATATTGTTACTTGCACACATTATGAAGCTTCAAAATACCATTATAGTGAGGCTGGAGCCTGGGTGTGACCTGATTTCCTTGGAGGGACTGTTTCCTGGTGGGCAGAGCACTTCTTGGAGTCATTCTGTGCTTTAAATGCCAAGGAGGCTCAGCTTCTGACAGTGCTCATGTTGTCCTAGGAGCGAGCACCAAGCCAGCACAAGCACCTGCTCCACCTGCAGCCTCCNCAGCAGAAGTATCTTGTGCAAAGGGGCCAGGTGTTCTAAAAGCAGATTTATTCTTCCTCCTTTTGCTTCCCAAAAAAATTCCAAGGGGCCCGTAAAAGTGGGAGGGAGGGTGCCCACTAACTCCGGGCCAGCATACCCCAACATTTACCTCTTTTGTAGCACAGTGGTGAGCATTGTTCCACCAGCTCTGCTTGAACACCCAGTTATAAAGGGTGCTAAATACTGCATTGCATATTGTTACTTGCACACATTATGAAGCTTCAAAATACCATTATAGTGAGGCTGGAGCCTGGGTGTGACCTGATTTCCTTGGAGGGACTGTTTCCTGGTGGGCAGAGCACTTCTTGGAGTCATTCTGTGCTTTAAATGCCAAGGAGGCTCAGCTTCTGACAGTGCTCATGTTGTCCTAGGAGCGAGCACCAAGCCAGCACAAGCACCTGCTCCACCTGCAGCCTCCCCTGCCCTGCAGCCTGTTAGACTTTGTCACTGCCACAAAGCAGAACCACTGGGAAGGTCTTGGGAATCTTTGCAAAAGCCTCATTACCACACTCTGGTGTGTCAGTGGTCAGAGCAGGCACTGTGCTGGTGTGCCAGGAGGACATTCATATCCACGGGTGCTGCCAGAGCTTTCTCTGCACGTCCATGTGTTGCTGCTGCAACAGGTTTTTCCCAACTGACTCCTGCAAATGGTGCCTTGGGCTGCAGCAAGTAGTTTTTCTCCCACTACCTCCCTCCTGCCTTGCTTATGCAGAGTTTAAGCTCTGTTGCCTTTCACCAGCACTGATTAATTCCAGGCTGGTTTTAATATTCATGCTCTGGGTAGTCTGAAGTGAAGTTTTGCTGCTCTTGCAGTATTTAAGATTATGTTTTACAAAATTAGAAACATTATTGATTTGGGCATTTCATTGCTAGATGAAAAAAAAAAAAAAAAAGAAAGTCAAAATTGCATTCCAAGCAATGCTGAGTCATTCTTTCTGTACATTGCTTTTTTGGTTTATTTGTCATATTCAATGATTTTATCTTTATGCCTAATACATAATGAGGATTCTGCTTTTCATTGGAGTCTGAGGAAATGTAGCTGAAAATGAAAATTTCCCTTTGCTACATGCAACAACTATATCACATAATCCACTAATAATTACAACCACAGATTAATTCCAAATATATGAATTTGCAGATAACTAAATTCATGTGGTATTTAGGAAGTACATGGTGGGATGAACTTGATAACATTTTTAAAAGTTCAGAAATTCCAACTTGAGACAGATTGTCAAGATTTTTAAATGTAACTGCCCAAGTGTAGGCAACTACATAAAGACCTGCTGCATAATTTTCTGCAAGAAACGTCTTCAGATTGTTGGGAACTGGAAATTACCAGCCCAAGTGAAAATGACACCATTACACCCTCAGAAGGATTTAGTTGTGTCCCGTCAAGTACGTGCACTGGGCACTTTGTCCTCTGTCCCTGCAGATGAATCACAGCCATCTGTATGGTGCTGCTGCTTCTCCTCTAGACCTCACATCCAACAGGGCACATCTATTGTGATCTGAGTTCTGTTTCCCATTTCTAGGTAAACTGAGTTTAAAATTGTAAAAATCAAATAAAATTAAGTCAGCATATGTCTTGATTTCCATAGCAATGCTGTACAAATCCTAGTGGTAATCTCGCAATACAGGATGGTATTGCAGTACTTGCTGATTATTTCAGTTTTCATATAAAGCTCTCCAAGTGGCTTAGAGAGCAGGTCAGCACTGATGGCTCGGCTTACCAGTGGGAACATTTAAACACAGACTTTCTCAAAGTCACAGAGCAGAGCCAGGACAGAATTTCAGTCTCCTGAGTACCAGGAGAGCAGAGGAGAGTGGAGGCTCCTCAGAAGCCGTTGTGTAGGATCCTTCATGGTACGCCTCACACCTGCACCTATGGCCTAAGCACACCCCCAGGCTTGCAGCAGTGAGGTTTCCACCTAACCACTATATCAAGGATATCTCAAGGACTCAGTCGTGCTCCTGATGAAAAACTGCTGCTTGGGGTTTTGTTACATGACAACACAGCTCAACTCTTCAAAATCTGTAATGTCTCCTGGGTGCCTGGCTCGGGGATGTTGCCTTTACCGATGAATCAGACCTAGGCAAGGCTTTGAGATGTGCCCCATTTACTTGTGAGCACCACAGAGCTGTGTTCGTTTTCTGCAATTGTCAGATGTGGAGGAAGAGGCGAAGTCTCATTTCTTTCTAATCACTCATGTTTTGCTTGAGCTCCCACTAATGAATTTAAAATACACTCCGCTGTAATGCAGATGCTCGCAGCCCATGTGGTGTGAGAGACCTCATTTCAGTGTTACAGTCTCCAGGCTGGGGATTTTGGAATGGCTCATGTTCTGCTGCTGGTACAGTTCTTTGTGTTGAATAGTGCAGATAACCTGAGATGACTGGTGTACCATCTGTAAATTAAAATTACAAAAAATTAGCAACTATAAAACAAGCATTTGGTAGACACAAAGAGGAACTACAGTAATCCAGTAAGACTATAGCAACACTTTCATGACTCTCTGTCAGTGCCTGGGTTGTGTTTCTGAGTAACTCTTCCTTTTGGTGTGGTTTTCCAGGTATGGAGCTGTGTCAGCAGGAACTCTATGTGCCCTTACCACTCTGTCTCAGCAGCTGGAGAATGAAAATGCTGTCGATGTTTTCCAGGTGGCAAAGATGATAAATCTCATGCGGCCTGGAGTATTTACAGACATTGTAAGTCTTTGAATGGACTATAAATAGACGGTTTACAAGGTTTTCATCTGAAACCAAAAGCATGAACTAAAACATGCATTGTGTATGTTATCAAGCCCTACAGCATCTGCTACCAAGCAGAATTTGCATTTGAACTTTTTTTGTGTAGTTGTAATTTTTTGTTAACCTCAAAGCCACACTGTAAGTCTCTGATTTGCACTTAAACTTATTTCTCGTACTTTGGAGGAGAGCATCATACAGGCAAGTCCTAGCAGAGAAGGACCTTGCAGATTGTCACCATCTGCCTGCCAGCCCTGTGAGCTAAGCTGTGCTCTTTAGATCTGACACTTTGTGGTCTGAAGGGATGCTCAGGGCAGGTGAAGCTGCAGGGAGATGAGGCTCTTCCCTGAGTGTCCAGCAAGAGCAGCCCCTTGGCCTCAGTGTGTGTGTTCTGCCACCCCAGGGAATGACCTGGGGCTGAGCTGTGGCCTCAGGCTTTGTCCTGCCCTCCTGAAGTGTTTAGTAGCAAATCAGAAATAATATAATCTACCCAAAACTGGAGTTTGGGTTGACAAGGTTAAACTAGATGAACAGAGGTAATTGCTCTAAGTCTATTTCTTTGCTATGTGTATGCTGCTGGTAATGAATACCATGACCTTCCCTGGAAATGCCAAATTAAAGTACCACTCATTTATGTACACTTAAAGGATTGAAATAAGTTGTTCTTTCTTTTCCAGGAACAGTACCAGTTTCTTTATAAGGCAATGCTAAGCTTGGTCAGCACTAAGGAAAATGGAAACGGTCCCATGACACTGGACAAAAACGGTGCTGTGATGGCCAGTGACGAATCTGATCCCGCAGAAAGCATGGAGTCTCTTGTCTAATTGGGAACCTGAAAAGGCACTTAATTTGTAGAACTTCTGAAGACTGAACTTTTTTGAGGCCTTTTTTGCCAGACTCTAGGTTATACAATAACCCAATTACTTTTTTACACTGATAAAAGTTTTGATATTTATTTTTTGCCATTTTATGTCTTAATGGTATCCTACTGAGCATTTGCACCTCTGTTTATTTCACACAGTGAAACGCAATTTTATCTAGTTTGCACTATATGATCAGTGTTACTGCCTATAATATCCTAATACAAGACAAGCCCTGATGTGACATTCCATGACAACAAACATACGCTTTTTCTGTTTTGTTTAAATGCAGTGAAGTTTTGCTAACTACAGTGACCCTCGAATCTTAAATCTTGAATGCTAGGCCAGATGGATTCTTTCTACAACAGATACTGTACCCCTTCGTACCATATTTATTATTTAGTGATCACGTCAAAGTTTTGGTAACAGTGTTCTGCATTCCAGTGGAGTGGATGAGCAGTGTTCATCCTTTCTTGACAAAATGTGGCAGGTGATTATTAGCTACAGTGAAGGTCTAACAGCCTTGTGGAGCTGAAACAATTATTTCTGTATTGTTTCGAATTGCTGTGTAGTACACTTACAGGCTTGAGACTTGCTTCACATGGAATATATAAATTACGTACAATATAATTATAAATTAGATGCAATTCATACGTGGGATGCAGTGATAAGTTTTGAATTTACAATTTCAAAGTTTCCCCATGTATTCAGGAAAATGTTGATTTTGGTTTTTAACTAGCCCTGTGGCGGGAAAGAATTTTGGTTTTATTTTCATCGGAGCCAATACAGTGAGAAATCTACGACAACCCAAAATCAGACCCGTTTTCAGATATATTAAAGGTAGCAATATTTTACATTACTAAGCTATTCAATATTTTAAACACATCTAATTTCCTTACTATTTCTTGAATATGACCTCACACCTAATGGTATGTTACATGATGACAGGCGTTTCTTAATTTCATAACTGTTAGATGCCATTTTTACAGGTGTGTAATTTTCATACTTTAGTGCTAAAACATAAAGTACTGATCCATATTTACTGGTGAAGCAAACTAATAAAAAAACTACCTATAAAGTTACATTCTCCCTCTTTTTTTTTTGCCAGACTAATTCTTTAGCACAAACCTAGCTTATTGTGTTTTCCCTCACACGCCAATAGAATGGTTTCCCCCAGATTATGTAAATAATTATTATTTGGAGCATTTAAGTTTACATCCTCACTGGCTCCCTCTTCCTTTGTATTTGGTTGCAATTCAACAAGGTCAATCCCCGTTTAACAAAAGAAGTAAGCACATGCTTAATTCTCCTGAAAATTAAAATTAGTTGTGCCCTTCATAGCTTGGCTGAGTAGAGAGGGGTAATTGAATCTGCCTGGAAAAGGAAATACATGTTTTCAGCCATCCTGACCCTTGGTGTACAGTTAAAGGCACTATCCCTTATATGTGGCATTAATTCCTTCACTTCCAAACAACAGAAAACATGCATTGTAATTTTTCAGGACTTGTAAACATATTACAGCTTTTTTTTTTTTTTTTTTCATTTAAATGTAAACCTATTAATTTCTACCAGTCCAGTCTTGCTGAAATACAGACATTTGGCAAGGTTTTGTGTGTTTTCACTCACAAGAAAGCTGAATGCAAACTGCTTAAAAGGATATTGAGAGTAGATATGTTGGTTCAGAAGTAGGTATGGTGCAAACTGATACAGCCTCGCTGAGAGCAGAGGAGCTGTGCAAACTGGTATGTGCTAACATTTGGCCTTTTATCTTAATAAGGGAACAATTCAAAGTATTCAAGGATTCATCAGCAACCTTTTACACAGTCACCTTTTCCTTCTCAGTTTGTTGAATCCCTCCATCCACGCGATCCAAATAATTGCTAATACGAAACAATTTAATAAACCCATGGTTTCAGTGGGGAAATCACAATTTAATAAGCTGTTCAGCAAACAGCTAATCCAAATAAAATACATGCAAAATGTATCAGAAGATTGTAGTTTGCATCCCCTTTGCACTGCATGGAGGTGGGAGTCAGTAGGAGTTAGGACTGGCCCTCCAGTCACTACACCCCAGTAACAGAATGGTTTAAGTAAGTTCTCAAGTGCTGCTCCCTGCAAGGGTTGGAAGGTTTTGCTGAGTGGTTTTCTGGCCAGCCTGCATCAGCCTCAGAGGCTGCTGAGCCCCCCTGTGCCCCCAGTCTGAACCTGGACCCAGCCAATGCCAGCTGGTAGCACGAAGGGACTCATGAGTTGGATCAGTTCCATCTAGAAGTATTTTAAGTTCCTGGGGAGATGTAGGGAGAAGTTAGACATTCAAACCTTGACAACAAAGTGACACAAAGATTACTGCAGGCATCAGGACGTTGGATTTGTTCAGTACTTTCAGGTGATTGGTTTTCATTTCACTGGCATGATGGAAGATAACTGTGGTTTGTGACACAGTGCCTGAATACCCCTGGTTTAATCCCTTTTCACAAGTTTTAAACATCAATGAATGAAGGCTTCAGGGGTTGAACTTTGGTGGATGCTTTGGAAATCTATGCATTTGCATTGGCATTTTCCAACACCTGAAATACTTTCTTGGGGTTTAATCCATGGGGAAATAATGTACACTGCTGTTCCCTGAGTTCTCCATGGATTGTTTTGTAAGGGAGCTTGAGCTGTATGTTTAGCGCTGTGCTGACAGCCAGGTAGCCAATAGATGGTAGTGATGCACAAGGCTTGAAGGGGTGAAGCTAGAAATTGCTTGTGGAAGTCAGAATTAAGCACACAGAAGAGCCAAATCCATCCTCCTGTAAGCAGCTGCAGCTCTGCTCTCTTACACGGGTTTGCACCCTTTCCTTGGGACTGAGTGAGTGGCAGAAGGAGCAATGTCTGCTCAGAGATGGGCACTGATAAGCTCTCCTGATGCTCCCACGAGTGTCCAGCCAAAGTCCTGCTCTGCAAATCACCACCTTGCTTTTGGGACCCCAACCCCTCCGCTGTACCCACTCCTGCCATTCAGTCAGGTTGTCTTTCAAGCATCAAAGGTTCCCAAGCAATGTGCAGGTCTGCAAATTAAGAGAACCTGAGAACATTCCTATATCACTGCAAAGTGTGGTCCTCAGCACCAGCCCTGAGAAATAAGGAACAGAAGGACTGAAGCACACGTCTACATTTAGAAAATACCATTTCTTCATGTCTTGCACGTGTCCTGTGCCCGCAGACCGTGTGAAAGACGTGAACTGTGTCTTGAGACCACAAAAGCGGCCAAGCTTTCCAGGTGGGAATGCTTGGAAAGCTTCTGTGTGGTCTGAACATCTGAAATAGGTGGCAGGCTCAGAATAACCCATCCTCCAAACACTCCTGTGTGTGAGCTTGGCTTTGGTAGGAAGGTCTGAGGGAGCCAGTGGGACTGCTCCAGTGTGCAGAGTAAGCACCAAGTCTTCTGCAGGATCAATGTCTAAAGAATTTTAAAGAATTCTTTTTTTTTTTTTTTTAAGAATTCCTTTTAAACAGCATTTGTCAGTATTTCAGTGTCTGTTTCCAAACGCTCATCTAGAAACAGGGAAAAAGAAAAATCCAAACCCCTTAAACTTTTCCTTGTAAGTGACTGTTTCTGTACTGTGGGTCTACTCTAGGTTAGTGGAGTCATTTACAGGATCTGCAAAATTTCAGTTGTTTTTCCAGTTTTTGACTGCTCGAATTGCTTGAACACAGAGTGATACATTGGTATATTAGGAGAAGAATCTTTATGATACAGCACAACTGCCTTCTCATTAATCTGTTTTAAAACTGATGTGTTTTATTTAAAAGCTAAGAAGTATAGATAGGGATTCTACCAAAGATACATGCTAGTAATTCTCAGCAAAACAAAACCAACTTAAGTTAAAAAAAAGTAAATGTAGCTGTCTTGAAGATTTAGCAGTCTTTCTCAAATTCATGTCTTTTGACATCAGATCTTTTGTTCTGAAGTTTATGTTCAAATAGTGCCAGTGAATTTTTATATGAAGGGAAAATGCCTATTTGTTAATCTACTGCATTGCTTTTCTTCTTTTTCTTTTTCTTTTTTTTTTTCAGATGTAATTCACTGTTACCCCTTTGCTCTTCTTCTCCTTGTTGCCATTCTAACAATGTGAACTACATTGGCTTCACTTATCAAAGGAGAGGGAATGCAAAAATAAGGAAAGAGAGGAACTGTAATAAAGAGATTTGGCCTCTACTTTGTCTTAGCTGTTAAACTGTTTTTAGTGTTTTTGTTAACTATTTGCAAAGGGAAGCATTTTCTACAGAGGATAATTAATTTCAAGAAAAATGTCTTGAGTTTTAAGAATAAACGTCTCCAAAAGAGGAGATAGTCAATTTTATACAATGTCACAACTCTCCAACATTTGGGGTAGTGACTTTTTTGTTTTGTTAGAACACTTGAGACTAGCACGCAGCCATTGTTTCTAAAACCGAAGCATTCATGTGTACTCCTATTTTCTTTTCCTTCATTTTTAAAATAGCAAAGTCATTAAAACTGTAAATATTTTGTTGCTTAGATAAGCATCTTCTGGGAACTTTGTATCTATGGTATATAATCATAGAATTTTATATTTTCATATAAAGCTAATTTTTTTCTAGTTTCACCTCCTTCCTAGTTCTGTGGTGGTTATGTGAATACCAACCTTCTGTGTTTCAAGGTAGTGAGACGCCATCATCACACTCCAAAAAAGATTTCCACACATGTCATTTCTTTGGGGCAGTGATTGTGAAAGTTGGATATTTTTTTTTTTTATTCCATTGTCAGTGTGTGCAACAGGATTTAGACTTAGCCAGTCACTAGATGCATTTGTCTCATTGATCCATTCAGAAGAAAAATAAAAATGTGGTGTTTGGTTTGGGGAAAGGGTGGGAGGGAGTATTTTGAGGGAGACTTTTTGTTCATTTTTGGTTTTTGTTTGGGGGTTTTTTGTAACTTGAAGAATCTTCTTTTTGTTATGTTAAACTATATCAAATCATTCTATTATAGTGTTATTTAATATGTAAATTGTATTGCTATACATAAAATAAAGTATGGTTTTTGATGTATTTACAGACTTCTTACTTATTTGCATCGAGTAGACATAAGGAACAGATGCAGGAGTCAGTATTTCATTGTCCAGGGCGTGCAGGAAGAATTATGAGATCCAAGGCCTGCTTTAATTAGATCTCAGGTTTCCAAGCAGTACTCAGCTGGGAACCGCCAGTGGCAGTGGAGTTCACTGTTCCCTTCTTAATTGTCTCCAGCTATTAGAGAGCTGCCAGTAAATAACCCCATCCCTTTCCACCAAGGCTCCTCCCCAGACAATTGTGACCCATCAAAATCCCTTTTGGAAGGGGAACTGTCTCCATTCTGAACAGGACCTCAGATCCTGAGCTCTCTTGCCAGCTCCTTTGACGTGCCCTTCCTTCAATCTTCTTCTGGCTCACCAGCCTGGAGGAGCAGGGGCTTCCACCAAGCCACCATCACCCGATTTACTGCATTGCTCACTAACCCCAGCACTATGGCAGGAAAAGCAAAAGTACTCATTCCCATCTCAGACTGGGGGGTACAGATGTTCCAAATCTAGAGACAATGCAGCAAATATCCCCCACGGAGTGCGTTAGTAGTCGCAGCTCCTTGCTGCTCCAGCCAGGAGCTGTCACTGAGGTGGGCACATGTGATGCCATCAATGCTCTCAGTGTTTTGCAACAAAACCTTGGCAGCAGCACACAACACCTCCCATCCTGGTTCTGTGCTCGGGGCTGTGTTACCGATTTTGTTTTTCTGGGGGGAAAGCCACTCAAGTTTGTGGACAGATTTTTGTTGCAATCTGCTGCTGGCACGGCAGCTGCCCAGGCTGGCAGAGCCTTCAGAATCACAGCAGCACTCAGCCTCCAGAGCAGCACCTGCACAGGGACAAAACCATCAATAACTCAAACAGCTTCTTGGTGTAAAATTGCTGATTAAAATCAATACACGGCATCTGCTGCTTTCTGTGTTGCTGCATTCTCACCTGTGAGGTGTTCTGGTTGACTGGGAGGAAGAGGGATCCTGGAACACTGGATGGGGACTGCGATCAGCAGGACACTACACAGCAGCCTGATGACCCTTGCCAAGCCTCCCACCTCGTAGGGTGCTCCCTCCAGCCCCTGCTCCATGGTGCTGCACGCCAGGAGCAGCTCAACACCATCACAGCAGCAGGTCCTGCTGCCTCATGGATGAGCAGCAGGGAGCTCCTTCCCAGCCTGCCACGCCTGCTCTAGGGGATGCTCCAGCACCTCCAGTGCCTTCTATAACTTTTCCAGGCCAGAAGCAGCACCCAGGAGAAGGTTCCTCTGCCCAGCTTGGCTGCTTCACCTCCATGGAGGAGATGGCAGCCCCCACATGCACACATAGGTGGGTACATGACACTTCACAGCAACAATATGGGAAAAAGTTGTGTCAATCCTGCTTGTCTGGGAAGTGCCTGAAGGATCGAGAGGATGGCAAGCTGAACATGAGCCAACCCCACCGGCTGCAAGGTAGACACATGCAGGTCTGGCAGGTCCACACTGGGACCAGGTAAGGACACCTCCCAGTCTGCTCACAGCAGGGTCAAAACCATCTCATTTTGGGAAGGGAGAACCACACAAACTAAAAAATATAGTCCCACTGAAGACAGACAAAAGGAGAGCAAGGAGGCTGGTCAGTGAGCCGGAAATCTTCTGAGCTAAGACTGGATAAACTGGGGCATTGCCAAGGGAAATGATGGAGAGAGAGGGCCTGAAAGAGGCAGGAGCAGAGAGGCTGTGGGGCTTGTGTCCTGGTACTTAAATCACCACTCCTGAGGGAAGGGTATAACTTTGATAGATACAACAAAAACAGGAGCTTGACAAGCCACAAGGAAGGCAGGGCTCAGGCAGTGGGAACATGTCCTGAGGCAGCCATGGAACAAGAAAAGCAGCTCTGTAACAGCTGCAGAAATCAGAACACCCCAAGGCAGCTCCTTGAATGAAAAGAACAGCATTTTTACGAGACAGCAGCACCTCTGAGGTGAGACCCAGCTGCTGCCAGCCAGGTCATCGTTGCACAGACAGCACATGGGGCAGAGGTCCCTGCACTGCCAAGGTCATGCAGCATTTGCTGCAGGAGGTCCTTGCTCCTCCTGAGACATCCTGGTGAGCAGCAGAGGCAGGAGTGGAGGAGAAGAAAAAAGGCAAAGCCTTGGAGACAGTACTTGGATTCCGTGCTTGGGAATGCTCAGGGAAGAGGCCTGGCTGAGACCTGTATTAGGTGGAATGATGTAGTAAGTAGTTCATTAATACTTTGCCAACAGAGATATGATTTACCAGCACTACTAACAATATGCCTGAATTAATTGGTGGTATCAGGAGATCTCAACATCTTCTGTAATAAACAGCTAACAAGTTTAGCCTTTAAGGCTTCCAGAGGCTGCTAGCAGTCATCTTAAGCAGGCACAAATAATAGCAGCATTTTTATTAAATGGATTCAAATGCCAGAAGGTTTATTTTCAAGACCTTTTACAACATAAAAATAATTTTGATCAATGGCTTGGTCCCAGTCCTATTACTTAGCCACTTGAAGCCCCACGAAGTACTTCCTGTACTGCATGTCATCCCCACCTGCTGGCAGCCACCTTATTGATCACTGGTGATTTCTGTTCCCCTTTGCTGCCAATCAATGCTTTTGATGTCTTTCTGACTTTGTAATGCTTTAAGAAGCAACACTCACAAAGCAATCTTCCCTGACACTGTGTTCAATCAATCTGACAGTCCCTGGGCTTGCTTTTCTTTTCTAAAGTTGTTATCTTCCTTATGGCTTGAAATCCTTGTTTAGGAGTCAATGCCTGCTTCATTTGTGTTTTATGCTATGATTTTGAATTTTGAAAAGATTTTGCATTTCAGTTCCATGTCTCTTATGGGAGCCGTTTCAAATATTTCACATTTCCCTGTCTCTGTGTCTGTGAGCCATTCTTTCTGCACAGCTCATCATTTCTGTCATTCCCCCATTCAAATCCTGTTGGTCCTGTGTCCCATATCACAGGATATCCTTGCACTAGATCTAATCATAAATACTTTGTTCCTTTGTCTAAGAAGCTGCTGAAAGCAGTTTTTGGGTCAACACCAGAAGAAAGGCAGAAGGAATGTGTCTTTTCTCTCGGGAGAAGGCATTATTGGCTGGAAGCCCAAGGCTCAATATTGGGAACATGGCACAGGCCCCCGTCATCTGTTTCACTGGGGTTTTGTTCTACAACGATGCCCCGTCTGCAGGATGAAAGCAGCAGACTCTGACTGCTCAGGCAGGGAACGAGACACTGAGGCAACAGTGGGAACCCCCAAATAAAGCCGAAATAATAAATCTAGTACAGACTCTTTAAAAATATTTTCACATCATAACAGAGGAAGAGTAGCTTCTCAGCCATGCATCACAAAGATCCCCAGAGTCTTCTAAAGTGAGATTCTGTCAGTCAGTCCAGAGTTCTGAGATGCTGCAGGTCCCTTCCATGAGAGGGAAGGCTGTGATCCTTTCCAGTTGCTTGCTGAGAAGGAAAAACAAAGGAAGAGCTGATGAGCCTGATTGCATCAAGCAAAAATGAGATCTTTATGCTTCTCTCAGCCAATGCATGGAAGGGAAATTATGATCTCTTAAGGAAAGCCTGGGTGTTTTCTCCATGGGGTTCCTATGGGGTGCACAAGAGGGATGGAATGGAGGTGTCCTGCACGTACTACATAAATGAGCATTTTTCTGTAACGGGGCTCACCATGTTTCTTCAGCACACAATCAAGAAGAACAGAAAACCATAGAAAAACAATAAATCGAGGCCTCCATTACATGCAGCCTGATAGGACCATCAGCACCACACAGCTTCATTCTCCTAACAGGTTCAAATCATTACCTTCAATGGTACTGGCTCAGTGTCAGAACTGTTGGACAAACTCTGAGTCCAATCATCAGATGAACATCTTAATTTAAAGTATCATTTAATGTCATTTAAATTAAATCATTTAATCATGAATATGAATACAGTGTGACTGTGACCAAAAGACACTGTTGGCTTGCAGCTGTAATATATGTAGCTGTATAATAGTGGTGACACAGAATAAAAGGTGACACTTTATTTATCTAGGTATAGAAAGGTTATCATACTTTGCAACTAGCAAGGAAAGTCCTTAGTGCTGCTTAATACTAGACTTCAAGCTGAAAAAAAACATTATTGGACTGGGGTGGAATTGTAAAAACTGTTAAAGGTTCAGTACCTTAGGTTATGAAAGGCTCTGCCTTCTGAATTTTAGTGCTTTAAATAAGCTTCCTTATAACTTAAATCCAATTTTCTAGATAGCCTCTTACTTTGAGCCTCTTAGACACGTTACGCCTCTGCCTGAAGTCTCCCAGTGACCTGTAAATTGATTGCAGCCTGTGCAATTGGCCATAAGTAAATGTTTCCACCTTTTTTTACCCTCCCCTGTTTTCTGAAATAAAAAGATGCAGGTGGCTTGTTTACTCTCAGGCTATGGATCCTACATGGATTCAGAAGCACTATTGACCTCCCAGCAGCGTGTATTAGGAAGAATAACTGATTCAAGCTGATCTGGTCAGATGAGCAGAGCCCTGTCACAACACAGTTCTCTATTTGTCAAAATTCTCCTCCAGTTTCTCCACGGGTGTCTGATCAGCCAGGGCTCAGCACCTTCCAGTGCCCAGTGGAGATCAGTGACCGGTCTTTGATTCATCAGCTTCAATAGTTTCTGAAACACCTTGTTGTGCTGGTATCCACCACGAAGATAAGGTATGTAACTGCCATAAAAAAGATATTAAGCTGGAATTTTGTCACATAAAAGACAAAAAAGAAATAGAACAAGCTCCAAAATGACAAGCAAAAAGAGCATGGTAATTTAATATAAATTACATAAAGTAGCTCAAATTACATCAAAGTTATTAAATAAGAAATACTAGTACGCCCCCAAAGTTTTTAAATAAAGAATACTAGTACTTTTTATGTCCTTATTTCTTTCTGGTTTTATGCCCCTGACAGTTCATGTAGCTGGGTAAAAAAACAATGCACAAGATGATAAAGCCAATTTTGCAAATGGCCACAAAGTTACAGACACATGGCACAAAATGCTGACCTAGTCCAATGCTTTCCTGGTGGTTTCCAGTTTGTTCACAGAATTGTTTTGGGGCAGCTGTATCCCCATAAACTTTGAGCCAGATCAGAAAAGTCCATTCTCTCACAAATGGCTTAGGACCCACCACTTCGGGTGCTTTGAGCAGATATTTGTTATTGCCAGGTATTTAATGACAGCCTCAGCAATGAACAGCCCTGAGCAGGGCCGGTGACTCCTGAGCACACAGCTACCCCTGCCCAAATTTTGTGCTTGAATCATGTCTACTCTCTTTTCTTCCTCAGACTACCCAGTGGTCCCTACCCAAAATAGAGAGTAAAGTCCCATTATGCAATTTCCTTCTAAGTAAGTCCAAAATGTGTGCCGCAAAAAGGTAATACTAACTTTGGATTCTTTGCCTTTTGGAGCTCTTATTCCACATTTTGCCTGCACTTCAATTTTTATTGATTTTCCTGTGCCACCTCTCAGCATCCTTTCTAGGCAGCATGATGCATTAACTTCCCATATAATGAATTTTCCCATTTGGTTCTGTACTCTGAAATACACCCACCTCTAAATGAGATTTCAACACTCTGCATTGCTGATTTCTAGCTGTGTGCCATAGCCCTCCTTTTTCACAGGCTGGGGACACCAAAAGAGCCCCCAAGACCCAGAGGTCATGCTTTTAACACAATCACTGCTGTACTGGGGAGGAGGAGAGCTTTTATATTTTTATACTAGTTCCAACAATGAAGTTATTAAAGCTATTTTCCACTCTGCAAGAAAGCTACCTGATGATGATATTGTCCCTGCCTTTTAAACTAATTTTATTTTAGTATGGTGCATTTGGAGGCATCATAATCCTATTGGTGCATGTTATTCCCACTTAATGACTGAAAAGGGTATTGTTTGGGGAACGGGTTTGTTCTGGGTCTTGTGGGTTTGGGGA
>VYZR01041155.1:24728-36576 GCA_013400675.1 Oxylabes madagascariensis | reverse complement strand
ACTGACATTCTCTTCTGACCTAGGTGAGTTTCAAGAATTTGTAAACTTGTTTCGTGTGTACATTTTCCTTCTTTAAAATAACAGACTGATTTTTATTTTACTCTATAGATTTCAAACATGAATGCAGCATGAAGTTCAAAGCATGCTGGAAGGTTGAGAGTAAAAATATCAGATGGCTTCATTTGATTGAATGCAAATGCAGGCAAGATAGAGGCCTCTATCTGAATAATTTTAGACTTCTTTTGTTGGGAAGAAACAAGCAATTAGAGAATATTGTTCTTGGGGGTCTGTTTTGGACATTTGCTGTATGAGGAGGTGGAGGTTTTTGCTGTGTTATTATGTCTACATGAGTTAAGTGAAGTTTTATACCTAGTGAAAAAATTCTCCAGTGTTTTGTATATATGAGGTAGAGATGAATTTTCTCTAAAATATACTATGATCTGTATAAGTGAGCAAGACAGGGCCCAGAGGAGCTACCCCAATAGTGAACTAATGCTCCCATGCTCTGTGGCTACCTGGGAGTGTCCCCATTGCTGCTCTCATTTGTCCAGGCTTTAGTATGTTTTGTCTGTTATTATTCACAGTGTGAGGCCTGAATGAGATCAGGCATCCTAAAAGTTAAGGTACTGCAGACAAGAGCAACGTCTTGTCTTATTATTTCAGTCTTCTACTGTTGCAAAATTCAGATTCAAGCCCATCAGACACATCCTTAGTAAAGTCTGAATCACTGACATGGTAATTTTAGAAGGGCATAAGTGCCAAGCTCAAGACAAAACTTCTTTCTCTAATTCTTATCAAAATCTTGGGCCTCACCATGAGACTGTGTCCCAAAAATATGTGTCTTTAAAGAATTTGGGTTCAAGATCAGTTGACCAACTCATCTAACAAGAAAAGAGCAAGTCATCCAGTCTGTTTTCCCATACATGATCGTCACAGCATTTAACCCCACTGGTTCTGCACTCATCCCAGTTACTCTAGTTACAAGAAATAACCCAGTCTTTAAAACTCTGAGTCTCTGGCAGAGTAAGAGCAACAGTGCTGCCAACAGCAGTGGGGATGTTACAGGATGCTGATCAGGTGAGACATGCCCACCATCCCAGCTGGAGGTAGGCATTGCTTGCTGTGCTGGCTGGCACAGACACCTAGTGTCCCTGCCAGTTCCCAAACATGAGAAAATGACTGGGAGTTTGTGAGCAAGAGGTGTCCTCAGGCTTTTAAAGAATTTTCTGCTCTATCCTAATGCAATGGTGCAGCTTGTCCGAATGCTTTGGTCAATCTTTCGTTCTCCAAAGAATGAAGAAAACAAGCTATTGTGAACATGCCTGACCAACTCACACTGATGTTGGAGGAGTGAATGTTGAGGAATGGAAATTTTTCTCTGCCACTCTTCTTGACAGGCTTATGATCTAAAGCTGGAGATTTGCTTAGAGTCATGGTTTTAATGGAAAACTAAAGCTATGAAGAGTGCTTTGAGAGTAGTAGGCCTTCTGTTGTCTTTCCAGTCTAGAAACATGGAAACATGACCATGGAAATTTGAGTGGAATAGGGAAGCTTTATTCAGCAGGCTCAGTTGATATTAATATTAATATTTCAGAAGACTCTGTCTTTGTATTTGTGGGCCAATAAGAAGTGACCGGGGCCTCAGTCTTTTATTGCCACCCAACTTATCACCATTCCACAATCTAATATGCATCCAGTTTCCCATATGTGTAAGGTGAAGGTGTCTTCTTATTTCTCTAGGGTTATGGAAGGAAAAAATGCATTTGTTTGTGTGAAATATTTAGGTATTACATTTCTGTAATCCTCTGAAGTATCAGCTAGGAAGAATCCTAAACAGAGGAGCAAAATAGATAGAAGGATAAATGCTCTGGCTGTTTCTACAATTCAGATTCTTGGCAGGGCACCTTTAACCAGTAAATTTCCACTCCTCTGTCTCTGCAGGTGCTCAGAATCATTCCATTTTCCTCTTGCGCTCATTTGTCTTTTATTTCTCATACAGAAAGTAATAAAATAAAAAATATATTTTAAAAAATCCTACAAGATGAATGCACAAAAGAATTGAGAACAAAAGGAAGATAAAAGTCAGGGTATCCACTTTTAATTCTCTCTTGAAAGCTAAACAATGACCAGCAAATGAATGAAATGGAGAGTCCCGAGTAGTTAAAATACTCAGCTTTTAACAGCTGACATATTATCTGCAATGAAATCTGTTTTTAAAATGAGGCAAAAGTTCATAAGCCTTAAAAAGTAGCATGCATTTAAAGATTAGAGCCGATAATGCACAAAGGGGAAAAAGATGGTTATTTTGGGCAGGTGGGTGGCAACATTTTTAATTTTTTTCATTTTTTCACTGTGAGTTTCCCTGTGCCACTGCAGTCTATAAGGGAAGTTATCTATACAGTTTCAGGTGAATCAAGGTTGAGGGTGAATATCCACATCCACCATCTAACTTACTGTGACACTATCAAAAGCAATGCCCTAGTAATGCAAGAGGATTATACTTGAATTATTTTGTCTCTCTTATCTTGAAATACAGACACAGGCTCATAGCCTGAAAGCATTTTAACATGATTTGAAATGTTCTATTCTCTCTCAGATTTTTCTCTTTTTCTTTTTCATTTTTTCAGATTTTTTTTAATGATTCTCCTTTTTCTTTCTTTCCTTTCTTTCTTTCTTTCTTTCTTTCTTTCTTTCTTTCTTTCTTTTAGAAAGCAAATACACAAGAAGTTAAGGTATTAATTGTGAAAGAATAACAGAAGTTGAAGAACTGTATATGGAAACCTGATAAATGAAAAATGGGCACAGTATCAAACTTAATCACATTTGTATTCACAAACTGTTGAGAGCTGACATTGATTTATGATCTATCAACAGTCACCAGATTCCATGGCTACTTTAAACAGATACAAAGAGATGGATGGATGGGTGGATGGTTGGATGGATAAACAGACAGTGAAATAATGTTGCAAATTGAGAAACAACAGACCTAGTTATAAAAGATAATTCATCCAATTAATTTTTTTTTAAAGATGGACATTTTTGAAGAGTAGATCTTTAGGAAATCTTCCACAATATGGGAAACTTTGAGAAAGCTAGACTATCCTGTTCCTGTTCTTTGTTCCAAGTTTTTACTCCAGTACTACAACAAAATAATCCCTCTTTACAGACAGTACCCCCAGCGCCCAACAGACTGGAGAATGGGAGTTTTACACTAATATTTTGCACCAAAGCATCACACGGAAGTATTATATTAAAAGTAAACCCTTCTTCTAATTCATACAGTGAGTTCAACAATGCACATGCTTGTGAGCATTAAGAAAACAAGAGCTCCAAAAACATGAGTGATGGAGTGAGGCGGAATAGGAACAGGTGAAGAAAAGTAAAAAGAGTAATGTAAATGGCACTGAAAAAAATGGCTGGACCACAATGCACGGCCACAGCCAATCACAAAAGATTAGTCTTTGCACAGTGTTTCCCCATACAGATAGTTTGTCCTGGTTGTATTAATAAATAAATTAATTGAAGTGTCATAGACAAAGTAAGTGGCCACTTCCAAAGTGGAAGTTTCCGTATTAACAAAGAGGAAGGCAGTTCCTAATGGCTGTTCTGACCCATCTTGCTCTGTAAGGAGAGCTCTGTGCCCATACAGAGGTTGGGGTCACCACTGGCCATGCTCGTGCCTGGTGACACAGCCTGGGCATGAGGCTCAGCCGTGGGCCCACTGCTACTGCTGCCACTCCCACGGCCTCCAGAGAAACCCCTGGCTCTGGGGAACGCAGATGCAAGCAGGTCCTGGGATCATGACCATGGTCCCTGTCAGTGGAAATTAATTCCCATGGAGCCTTGTGGGACCATGATTTTGGAAGTAGTCTGGCCAGAGGCTGAATTGTTTGATCTCTGCTGAGTCTAGACTTTCAGAGAACAGCACCTACTCCAGTCCTTTTGTCCAGGCAACAAAGTGATCAATTCTTTTGGCACTTTATCTTCAATTACCCAAGTTTCCTCATCTGTGATATCAAAACTTTCTTAATTTATGGACCAAAGTCACTAATAGCACTTAAATACTGTGATAATAGCTCTCTATAATTTAATAATAGGTAATATTCGTTTAACTTAACTTGTGATTAATATTAATTTCTTCAGCCATTATGTGACTAGCCTCAATGACCTCTTTTCATAAATAATGTCATATTTTCTTTCTAAGTGCTGCAGTATCATGTCTTCTTGACTATGAATTTCAATATATTTTCTTGATCTACAGAAATAATTACTATATTTGTCCTTCATCTACTTTTTTGGACTCAAAACCAAAGATCATAACTGTGTCCAGGTTCTCCATTCATTTTTTGCTAATCGTGTCACTGCTAGTTTTGTCAGTCTAGACATTATCCCACTCAATAACACAAATTCAGTCACTGCTAACATGTCTGGAAGACTATGACAAATCAACACAGTTTCTGCAAATTTCTGAAAATGTGCATTTGACTGTTCTATTTTTTGTAATTAAGTACAGTTCCATTTAAATCAATGGTTCTACTAGCTCAAAACATTTGCTGTTATTTATTATTCAGATTCCTGTTAAAAGGGAGAAACTCTGCAAAAAAATATTTATCAGTTACCTGACCTTTAAAGAGGGAAAGACTACCTTATAGAATTTATGTCTTCATCAACTTGGAAAAGAGATTAATAGCTTGATAAGTCTACATATGCATTATTCATAGTTTTCCAATACAAACTGCCCATAAATTCACCCAGGAAGGTATTAGGCACATCTAAACGGTCAGGAAAGAGCATCTCCCTGCCTGCTGTTAAGGCTTGTCTTCATTTGTCCATATTGCTTATATGCAAAGACTTGCTCAGCAGAAACCTCACCTGTCCTCCCAGAGAGAAATCTCAAACTCACTTAGCATGAATTGACAGCTTGGATGGATCAAGTCCTTGTGGACTGAATATGTACACCTTGGACCACAGACAAATGGCTTGAATTCGGGTCTTCCTATGAATTCTATGCATATTCTGTGTCCAAACTGCAGCCAATGTAAGCTGGAAGGGAAACCTATGAGCCAGACTGCTCATGTTGTGCTTAAACTCACATTGTAAATAACCCACGAATAGTACAAAATTTACACCCTTACACCTATCAAGCACATCCTTTAAACATTTGTGATGGCCATGCATTGCCATTATCAACTAGATTTCACTTATATTTCATTAAGGAAGAAAAGGGATTTATTTTTAAAAATGTTACAACTTCTTAAAGCTTTTGTTGATTCTGAAGTGTAATGATGGCAAGTTTTACCCTGCCCTTTATGATCTTTTCTGTTAGTAAGGACAAACTGCTCTTTAGTGAACACTGAGAAGGACAAATGTATTTAGGCTGTACAAGACAAGAAACAGGAAACATTAAGTCCTGAACAGAGATATATGAGAGGAGATAAGCAAAGAAGTACTGCTAGGGGCAGGAGCAGCAGAAGGAACCAGCTCTACTTGAGAGGAGAAGCTCAAAGATGAAAAAATTTATTTGGTAATTTGATAAACCTCAAATAGATAAAATTTGAACATCCCTCTCAACGTTCTCACTGAATCAGACCCTATCGAACAAACCAGAATGCCTTCCTGGCCTTGCTGTACTTAGCAGGGGAGAAGCTGGTCAGTTCTTGGTCAGAAAAATGCTTTGAAATAACAGATTCAGTGATATCTCTTACAGCATAGAGCACCTCATGATTCCCAAGTGGATGAGGCTTCGGTCATTGACCTCTAGTCATGCCAGTGAAGAACAGTCTACAATGACAGCAAAGAAAATTTAGATGACATTTGTGAAATGTTTCGGACAACTGTTCTGTATTTTCTCACGTTTCATTGTTCTTTTATAAGCAAAAGCAGAAAATAAAATATAAACAAATTTAAAGTCAGAGCTGCAATGTGGCTGCTTATTTGTTAATTTCATTTTTTTTTTAAAGGCTTTCCAGAAATTCTAGACAGTTCCTTCAAATGATTATACAGGGGGCTGACAAAAAGCCAATTTATTCTTTGCATATGAGCTGCCCTCTGTCTGCATATAAACCATGTGATTTGCCAAGAAAGAGCAGCTGGAGGCTTAGTGACATCTGAGGGACAGGGAAAAATGCACAGAACAACCAGTAGCTGTCCAATGTCTCTCAAACTTCTGAAAAAGACATTATTCTAGAAATAAAATTGCTATGTGTTGTTTGCCAGTGAACCTTCTGTATATAAAGAATACAATTTATAATCTCATCATGCATAAACCTTAGCCCGTTGGCAAAGTGTTTGCAGTGCCTGGTAGCCCAATGTCTCCTTGTACCTGACTGCTTTCTGTCGCTGCCCCACTGTCAGGCTGAAAATGAAATGTTAGCTATTCCTACCCTAAGGGAGGAGCCTGCTTCAAAAGTAAGTAATTTTAGTCAAGAAAATATTCTCAACACTTGGTAGATTGTAAAATTAGGTAAAATTAATTTTCCTATTTTTTTATGTGGGCTTTTTTTTTTTGTTTGTTTGGACAGCTTGGAAAGATCATCTAATCCTTTCTCCTGCCCCGTGGCAGCATCCGAAATAATTGTCTGTTCCTTGGGGCTGTTTGTTTAACCTGTGTTAAAATAGCTTGCTTGGCAACAATTCAGTCCAGAGTTCTCTATCCTAGAGTTACAAATGATGTATTTTGATTTCTATTTTTTAACCAAAATAGCTCTTGATCAAAACTGTTCCTAATTATTCTTGTCCTCTCCACTCTGTGAAGACAGATTATTCCCTTTTTTTCCCCCATCAGGCTTTTCTGTTTGAAGCCTGTTTGCGTGTCTTCCTTTAGCTTTGTTAAACTTGGTTGTTCTTGAGACACCTCAGTTCCTCCCACAATTGATCTCAGCCTTTTAACGAGATTGAAACACACACAAAGGAATGAGGAAGACATACAAAAAGTTACTAGTAAAATTAATCAGGATCTGAGGAAGAAGCACTAATTACACAGCAGGTTCTTGGTGACCTAGTGAAGAATCTGTAATCTCAAACCTCAGTACATGTCAAGTTCACAAAACGTAGCTAAATAAAGTAGACAACACTGTATTTCTTTTTATGTTAAAAAATATAATTTTTATGTTATCAATTTATGCCTCAATATCTTAATTGTATCTGCATAAAATTTATACTTTTACTGAAATAATTTGGTATTTCACAGTGTCAATCAGTAACAAGTGCATTGACAAATACACTTTTAAAAAGTGTATTTAGAAAAAGAATAAAACCCAGAAAATAAATAATTAAAAAACCCCCCAGAAAATAAATAATAAACATATAAAGCACAATAAACTTTCTGGAGAAGTTAGTTTGCTTTAGACTGTGTAAGAAAGCCTCAAATAGTACAAATTTAAATTTTGTTTTCCTTTTCTCAGGATACCATCAAAGTCAGAAGGTAGGGATATATTTTGCAAATACCTGCAGGAGAAAATAGGAAGAAAAAAGGACAAATTAAAATATAAAAGGTAATGAAAAACCCAATCCAACTGTATAATATCCACAACAACCAGTTTCAGGTCTTAAATTTTCCTTACAGTTAAAACTGCTCTGTACAAACCAGTATTCTGGAGTTAAAATAATCCCTGCAAAAGCTGATAACCTGGAAAAAAAAATCCAACCTGAAGACATACTGGAATTCAAAATAAATGTTGCAGAAGCTAGTAACTGGCTCTAACCCTTCCTTGAAGAATATATTCTTCCCAGAAAACATTATTTTTTGTTGTCATTGGTCTATTCATCAAAAACAGGCTTTCTGATAGTGCTTGCCCACAGTGAATATTAATCCTGAACTGAGATTTTAGCCACTGGCTTCCTCTTATGAATGCACCTACTCAAATGCAATACTCTGATGAGGCTTATTTTATAGTGGAAAAAATCTGGTTTGGATCAAATTTTTCTGGTTTGAAACAAAGAAATATCATTTGCAAAGATGCAAGTGTTTATACAATTCTCTTAAAAAATTCATAGAAAATTTCAAACCAACTTGATAATGTAACATCACTGATGAGTAAAATCCTTCTGAAAACAAGATCTGCACAAGAAAGGATGAAATCTTATTTCAGCTACTGTCTTTGGGAGGGAATTAATTTTGCTCCCAGAAAGCTTACGTCTTTCAGTTCATCATCTTCTCTTGAATTTTCAGGGAATCTTTGATCTGAAAATAAAATTTGCTCATGTTCACACTTAATTTTTTATTCCCTGTGATGGGTTATTTTTTACTTTGCTCCTTGGGAACAGTAATTTTCCTGCCATGTTTGCTCTGCAGACTTAATTTACTATTGTATCTACATCCTAAAATGAAGTGTTCACCTCAGTCAGTGTAAATAGACATGCTGTGACAGGCTGATGAGTGGCAGCAGGAATCCACCTATGACAAGAGCTTGAAGCTGCAGGGAAGTTTTCTTCCTATAGGATGCATTTCGTATATGCTGTCCTTTTTGGACTGTGGCGTGGGAAGCCATGCTTTGCACACTGTGTAGGAGAAGGGAGATAATATCCTATTTCTTGCCTTTTCCCCTGTTTTAAAATTATGTTTAGTTTGGCAGAGTGTCAGAACCACAGACCAACAGAAAAACCTGACTATCAGGGAAGGAAAAGGTATAAAGCTATGGGGAGAGATATGGATAGGCCAGAGAGACCTTTGAGATTTGAGTAGCCTTGATGGTGAACAGTAATTATGTTGGTTATGCACTTGATTAAAGAAAAACAAGGAAAACTGAAATGAGAATTTATATCTGGGTGGTGAACTGAACTAGGTTAGATTTTGCTGGGTAATTAACTAGTTACACTTGACTGTATCGCCTCCTTGCAGCAGGGCATTAACAGATGGTGTACAGAGCTGTCAGAACTAAAAGTGTTTCCTTCCCCCATCAAGTGCTGTTGCTGCTGGAGGATCAATTCTTCAGTGCAAGCACTGGGGGGCTAATAAAGACTCCAACCCTGGGAACAGGAGTGATTTACAATTGAACTTAATCTATTTGAAAAATTCTAGCAACCACATTAAAAAAACCCCAAATCTCATCACGCACCACCTGAATTTCCTCAGTGCCATCTGTCTGCTGCATTAAACAAAACCCCGGAGACCCTCAAAGGGAGAGAGGCAGAGTTTTAATGATTAACCTAACCTGGCTGTCAGAATGGATAGCTTGATATATAGGCCCTGGGTTGGCAGTTTCTGCACAGCTAGTCACTGACGCTGCAGAGGAGATTGAAGCCAGCAGGGATTCCCCTCTGGTGTGTAAACCAGAGCGTGTTCTCGCAGGACGCAGCACCAGCGTGCGGAGGGGTTCCTGCGGCGCTCCCCGGCCTGGTGAGGACATTCCCGGGGGGCTGCCCGTGGGGAAGCACTGCCTGGAGCTTACCCCTGCCAAGGCAGCACCTGGCCGTCAGCCATCAATAACCCTGGAAGCTCTCTGCACCTGAGTCCTCTGCAGCGATATGGCACAGACTGCCTGGCTTTATTTCTGTTAAAGAGTTTACCTGCTGAAAAACCTTGCAATGTTTTAAGTTTGGCACCTGAGCCAGTACCTTGCGGTCCTGGGGTTGCTGAAGCGTATGAAATCGCCAGCCTCAATTTCATGAGCTGAGATTGCAGTTTTATAAGATTTCTATAAGATTCAGAAGTGAATGTGGCATTTTGATAATTTCCATTTGATCAGGACAAACAATACCTTTCTTGGCATCAGTCTCAAACTTGGATTTATGGGAGATGCAAAAAGTGATAGCTGTATGAGAGTAATATTATTTTAATCTCTCAGTAAACATTTTTCCTCTGAATAGAGAGGACAGCTTTTCACTATAAAAATAATTCTAAATTATAGATGTTTTGTTTTACTCACTCACTCACTCATTCACTCACATTTTTCATCGCATGTTGATGCACTTGAAATATTTAAATTAAATTGTTACTTCTTTGTATTTGTGGAGAGGATGTAAACAATGCAGCTTTCCTGTTGGAAAATGTTTAAGAGTCATCAAGATATTTGTGGGTGTTATTTAGTGAGCAATCATTTTACTTCTTTTACAGTAAAATTAATGGTTCCACTTTGCAGGTAAAGAAAATGAAACCTAAGCTATCATTTTACAATAGATTTTACCAGAGCTAGCAATTTACATGTGAGCAAAGTGAATATAAATGGTGAAAACATATTCATAAATTATATATGTCTGGAGGCATAAGGGAGCAAAACATCATCTGACAAGCAACAACCAAATGTACAAACTAGTTCAGTGAAAGATTCATAATTAAAATAAGATTTTCTAGAATTAGTTAAATTTTGTATTCATCCAGATGCTTATACATCGCTATGATTATCTAAATTATGAAATTATCTGTGTTTTATGCTCACTGCTAGGCTTTCCTAGGAAATCTCTCCATCTGTACAACCTTCCTGAAAATCTTTAATAAAAACCTGCAGTCTTAATATGTATGCGAATTCTACATAAATAAAGAACATAATTAAATAATGTAGATATCGGTAGTAATTATTAGTTTTATTAATTAAAAATCAGTTCTGATGTAAATTAACTTTCTGAAAAAAAGTAATTTTCTGCCTTTTTACAGTTGGTCCCCACAGTCAATCCCCATGGTCCAGGGATGAAGAGAACTGATCTCCCGGTAACTACTGAAGGACTCTGGCTCTCCCAGTCAGAGAGGGGGGCAGGACTCATGTCTCAGCAATGCCAGAGTAATCCTTCATCACACAAGTTATATAATTTCTCATAGCTGGCCCCACTCCATCAATCCTTCTAAAATATTAGAATCCCACTGAGGTCCGTTTATTCATCCTGCATCCTATTGTTAATGAATATGACAAAGCAGGACAGATTCTAATGCCAGTATCTCCAGGCAGGCTGGCAGCCCTCTTGCTTTCATTTTCATGCCCTACTAATACTTATCAGTGCCATTTGATGATTGCTGTGAAATGTGTTTCACACACAGGCAGCAGGGTTCATATCCAAGCAAATCTGAATTCTGGGTATAAAGTTCCATGGGCAACTGTTCCCATGATTTACTAGGAATTTATGTGTTTATATAATGTTTTATAAGTCTCTCTTTATAAGTCTCTCTTTTCAGGTAACAATAATAAAATAATAATAAAATGAAAAATTAGTTCCTGTTTCAGTAGTTCAAGACTCTTACCAAGGATGTCTGCTGCACTCTGCTGAACCAGAAAGAATTTCATCTTGGCCATCACTGTTTTAGAACACAGGGACACCACACGGTTTGTACATCTTTTGGACTGGATTTTCAGGCACAATGTAAAAAAAAAATTCTAGCAGTGAAAACATTAGTTCTGTGTCATTTTTCCACACCCTCATTCCTAGGATCACTGGAAATTTGTCCCACTGTATCATTGGTGTTAGGGTGATGGAAGATGCAGAGGTAGCACATATTCTACATCAAAAACAAAAACTAGTAAGTAGTCTGAATTAATTTTCATTAAAATATCTTAAATAAGACAAAGGGTCTTTAGTTAGATAAAAAAAACCCACTATGCATATTTTTTACCGATATCTGTTTTATTACAAGAAAGAATCAAGTTAAGTTCTCTAACTCAGAGCAGTAATTACATCTACTCCGTTCAAACATTCTCGCTACTAAACTCTAATGTACACATGCAGAAGACATTGACTCCTTGTTAGTTTTATTTAAAAAAAACATTGTGGGAACTTTTTTCCATCTCAATAATTTTTTCACAAATTTTTTTTTTTTTCAAAATAGTTGAAAGTGTTAAAGATGCTGGTACACCTTATTTCTCCTTATTTTATACTTTTAAACTTCATCTAGAATAACACAAATTAAATAAACCTTCTTTAC
>VYZR01041155.1:317-11724 GCA_013400675.1 Oxylabes madagascariensis | reverse complement strand
TGAATGTGAGACCGGAGATGAAGAAAGTGATACTCCCAAACTACTGACATATTGCAGTGTGAAACTGGCTCCTCCAGGGTATTTGGAGCTGGCTTTAATTTTGAATCTGCCCCACTGCTCTGAATTATGACAGATCATTATGGAGTCCATATCTGCCTTCCTCTCACACATTCATCCAACCAAGCAAGATGCTACAGTGTGGCAGAGCTCCAGAACACTGACATCTTTTTTTGGCAAATAATTAATTTTAAAGTATTTTCTCAAATACGTGTAGGCTTCTAGTCAATGAAAATACGAGTTTGCCACTTATTCAAACCATCTGTCTTTATTTTTTAAATTATAATTGTACAATATGTCCATTTTCCAGGATTATTTTTTTTTTTTTTTAAGATTACTTTTAGGTATCTGAAGGTTTTATCTGTAATTAAAATATGTATACAAGGTTTGATTGAAGTTACTCCATCTAAGCAAAGATATAAAAACTGTTTCTTCTAACAAAGAAAAAACCCCACTGCAGTGCACAAATGACATGCCTTGCAATATGTAGTGCAGCAATAAGTCAGATTTAGGATCCTGACTGTGTATTATGGCATTGAAAGATGTTCATTAAAATGTGAGAATGGAAAGATCTTCACATTCAATACTCAATTTATATTAAAATCTCCTTAAAATATACCACTGGGACAATGCAAGGTGTTGATACACTTAGCCAGTGACACAGGTCATACCTTCTATATTCTGCTTATTAAAATACGTATTTTATATGGGATTTCAATAATTTCCTGCTTTCTAAAGAAAAATGTAATTTTGGAAAAGCATAAAATTATAAGCCCTTTGACCTCCAGAAAAGATCCGGAAAAAAAAGCATCTTGTATTACAAATCATTTATCATTCATATGATCTTTTCTGCCTGAATACAAGACTAACTGACTTTTGAATGCAAGCTGGTGATTTCTGAATGCAAGGCTAAGTGTTCAGCTTATGGTACAGCTGGGCCATTCTCACCATGCTGCAAAAAAAATCATCTGAAAGACTTCTTTTCATATATCAAGAAAATGAAAATGGAATAATTATTTTTCTTCTCTAAGCTAAGAAAAATATGGCAAGTATACATTTTGAGTCAAGAGTTTTACTGACTGCATTACCATTATTTTTTTCCACCAATGAAATATCAAGTATTTGGCAATAAATTGAAAAATATGACATTTCTTTTTGTAAAGGTCTGCTTTGTGCTTCCTGGGTAACAATGGATAAGTTGCAATTCTGAGTAGATCAAAAATGTCATCAGGAAGGCATATAGGAAAAATGCAGTGATACAAGAAATGATTTAGATTTGGTTTAGTTTCTGTTTAAAAGCAGACCTATGTCTGCTCACACCAAGCTACAAAAGGGTGTGTTTTCCGTGACGCACTGCTGATTCAGAGAAAAATGTTTTTTTTGAATACCACATCGTATTCAATAGCTTATTTTTCTGTGCAGTTATTGAATTATTTCATGTTGATAATGTCAAAGGCAACACTTTTAAATCTTGCTATACCATTTAGACTTCTGCATTAGTAGTCAAAGAAACTAGAAATGATCTGATTTTAACATGATCAACACGGAACATTTACTTCATAAAATTGAAGAGTTGTGGAACATTTCTTTCAATTTGAGCAAAATCCCCGCACAGTCTAACTTTCTCAAAACACTGTTTTCTAATACAATGGAAATTTTGTTTGAAATATAGTTTATCAGCTGATGAGGGCACTCACTGGGTGATAATATAATGACTCACAGACCACAAATCCAAGATCCAGATACCAAAGAAAAAGAACGCTCAGCATCTCCATACACTGCAACTACACTGGAGGGTCAACCTTGCTCTGCTCACAACCTCCTTGTGCTGGTGGCCGCGCTGAGGAGCGCTCATGGTGAGACACCGTGGTGGCCTGTAGGTTATGTTGAACATAACCCTTGGGGCTTTTCTCCAGCACCCCCTGAGAGCATCCAGGCAAGCGCAGAGAACACCAGAGAGCACCTGGCCAGGTGTGGCAGTGCTGAACTCAGCCACTGGGGCTGGTGCGACATTCAACCCACAGCCTGATGCAGACACAACGCCTGGCCCTCTGTGTGCTGAGATGAAATTGTTACTTGCATGGCCAAAGAGTTGGTGTGCCTAACCAACCAACCTAGCTAAGACTCACAGCAGGCACCTCTGGGAACCTCAGGTGCTCAGTAAATAACTGTGTTTCTTATCTTCATAGGTAGAATTTCACTTTTTTCTGTCCCTTATCATCCAAAAAAACAGTATCTTTACCACATATCTGTATTATCTGGCAAGTCTGTTGCAAATGAAGCAATTTTTAAAACTAAAAATCCAGATTTGAGAGTCACAAGTGTGGAAATGTGAGGAATAACAGATCCATTTTTATCCAGGAGCTCTGTTTGTTCTCCCACTCACTCAACAAGCAGCCTGCACTTGCCTCTTCCACATAGCTCTGGGTGTCGTATTGAGGTGACCATGGGGAGCTCGGCTCGCTCTAAATGCTGCAGAAAGAAACCCCAGGAAGGGACTTCTTTTGTACTTCCTAGAGCTTATGCATATATTTGGGCTCGACATGATAACAACTTTTATATTTTTCATATTCCACAAATGTACTGCTTGTATCTTCAGGTAGTGAAAAGCATCTTTGTGTGAAATGATAAAGGAATACATTGATTTATACCATGTTTGCCCTGCTGTAAAAGTCTATGCAAAGTTGCAGGAAAACAGAGAATAAGGGATTATTTTAGGGTTCAGTTTATCAGAAAGCAATATGTGTTTGTATGTATACTTGCAATGAGTTAGTGCACATAAATCCTTAAGTCTTATATAAGTATACAGATGCATGTGCACACACACTCACCTGAACCAGTAATAGTTAACAAATTGTCAAATAAACAGAAGGGAGGGAGTAAATTTTAAAATATCTGTATTTGAGAGGCTTGGGATTTTCAGCAGTTTCTGCGAAGAGATGGGATTTAAGGCTGCTATGGATCCCGCAAAAGAGCATAAAGGGGAAAAAAGAAGTCACCTCTGTGTTATGTGGGCAACACGGCCCTTTGTGACCCCCATCCCATGTGTATTTTTGCAGTCCTTCTCTGGCACAGATGTGAGAAATGTGAGTGTACTTGCCTGCAGCCAGGGTGTAGCAGGGACCTGGTCTCTGGAGAGCCCTGCATTGTGCATGGCACGTACTCTACATGGCAGATTGTCATGCAAGTAAATGCTGACAGATTGACTTTATACACCCGCCCAGTTTCTTCATTCCCCTCTAGAGTCTGAGCCAGATGTGCTGGCTGTGCTCATGGCAGAGAGCAGGCCGAGATACTCCATGCTGATGCCGTCATTGGGTTTGGGGTCTGCTTTTCCTATGAGTCTTAATAAAGACTCAAGAAAGCTTCATTTCCAGGCATTTGACAGGCTACTGCCAGTCCAGTAGCAACAGGGAGCATGCTATGCATACTTGCTTACAGCAGCCCTGCTGGGTTTTCACTATTAATTGTTCTCTCATGTGCTTTCATTTTCTGCAGGGAAAAAACCCATAGTCTCTCTGTGCTGGAAAGAGATGATTCGGACAAAATGGAGTCAGTACTGCTCTCCTTTGCAAAGACTTTCTCCTTCGGGGCCTATGCTTTCAGAAAAGAGACACATGAGAGATAACACTGAATTTGATGTGTTTAAATTACTTGACAACCACCGTGAGTTTCTGCTTTTGCTGATTATTGATCACTGATCTGCCACCATCATCTGTTTCTCATTTAATTGATCGTGACTTAATTGATTGGTGTGAGCGTGATGTTTATGCTGCAGAAGGAGTGCCACTTCCTTCTGTCTCCCATGTGGGTCACTTGGAGGATGATTGTCCCTCGCATTTCAGGGCGTCACTGGCACTGCACTGGTCTTGAGCAAATGGAAGTGAAAGAATCTTCTTACCTGCTCCTGTCCCACACACTTCACTGACTCATCAGCTCTGGCTGTATGCAGTACAGCTGGTTGTAGAATAATTTGCAGGAGATATTGCTTCTGAAATTGCTGACTTAGCAAGCCTTGAAAAGAGGGCATTTGGGCTGATGGATGGTTATAGGGATATACTATATACTTTAAAAAAATATATAAAACAAAACAAAAAAAGAGAGCTGGCATACTGGAACATGGTTCTGCCCATTCCCTGTGACTGGCTCAGCTTTCCTGGCACACTGAATCACTATCCAGAGCTTTTAAAAAAATCAGTCATCATCCGTTTTCTTCTCCTGGCTTGTATGAATTTGCTCCTTTTGTGGAAAAAAATATGTATACAAAACCATCACACTTCCAAAAACGTGCAAAATGTTAACTATGTGAATTCTCCTGCAGCAACATAACATTTGGAAGAATGTGTTTTTTCAAAATCATGGTTTCTTCAACTCTCCCATAATGAAAATGGAAGCAACCAAGGTATGTATTGACCTTTGTATCAGATCTTTGTCCCAATCGAGCCAGCAACGAGGGTAGGAGTCCAACTTGGGATTTTTAATATTTTTTTCACTAAATACAAGGATCTGGCCTTGACATTCAGACTATGTAAAATTCTTTACAGTTTCAAGCTAACAGGCTGATTTTTCCTTCTGTTATGTTCTGTAGGAACAGGGATAATCCTGGAGCATTTACTGTGAGGAGAGCTGTCATTCCAAAGAAGTCTTCTCTTTTATTATTCTCATTAGAATAAGATTATTTGAGCTCATAAAAACTGCAAAGATGTGTAGAAAAAATTTTTTCCATGGTCAAATCCTTCCTTTGCAAATAAGATGTGGATTATGAAAGCTGAAAAAAACCCTGTCTTATTTTCCAGTAAAACTCTTTAGCAGTCATTTAGGCATGTGCTCCATGTCCATCACAGTGTAATACAAAATAAGCTCTAAATTAACAAGACTGACACTGGAAACCAGGTGCTTAATTTGCAAACTAACTCCTCTAAAAAACATGTCATTGGAGATAATTTAAGGATATATTGAAAATACAATACAAATGCTTGAAAATAGTGGTTTAGATTTCATCATTGCAAACCTGTGAGCTTGACTCTCAAAAGCAAAGTGTGTTTTTGTCAGATGATCCTCTGTGATAACGGTGTCCAGAGAAAAGAAATTGAGGCTAGTGGTATTAAAGAATTTACTTAGTCACCTTGCCAGATATTTTGGAGAATATCTTGTCCTCACTGTTTTTAGAAATGAGTCACACAGAATAAAGCATTATTGAGTTTTGCAGTCACTAAATAGTGCCGAGTTTCCACGTGGTTCCTTTCTGCCATGTTTGGCATGTCCAGGGTAGCAGTCTCCTGAGGAGTATTGTGTGTATTGAACATGCAGGGGGACCGGGGAGCAGCAATATATGAATTGCCATCCTGAATAAAACTGTGCCATCAAGTCCAGGTTACCACTGCCACTCATCTCAGAGGATGGGAAAATAATGTGTCACTGGGCAGCTGTAACAGAACCAGCATACAGTCCTTCATTCCAGCTCCTTGATCTGTATCCCAAGGTCTTTTGGGTTCCTGTGGCGAACTAAAGTAAGAAAGATTTCTATATCCCTCTAGGTATGCACAAGTTTATTCACCTTAGCTTTCTTTGGCTCTCTTTTTGTGTATTTTAACAAGTACATGGTTTAACTCGTGTGTTTCCTGGCTAGAATGGTCTCAAGTCAATGTGAACAACACCTGAGCTGGCTTTGGTATCCTGGTCTTAAAGGTGAGCACTCCAAAACTTTTATTGATGCAACTGTAACAAATAAGGAATAGGCAAAAATTTAAATTTGCACTTGAATGAGATTAAAGAATGGCTTGTAAACAAACTTGCTGGTGCTCTCTGGACCCTGTAAAATTGCTCCTTCTATCCCAGTTTCCTTGACTAAGCAGCTCTCAAGGACCTTATGGTTGAAATCATCTCCACACAGCCTCCTCTGCACTCCTAGTAGAGTCTCTGTCCATTGCTGCTGAAGTCTGGCTCTGTGGGTGTACAGCTTGATAAAACAAATCAGTCTGACAAATGCCTCTCCTTGTTCCCACTATTTCCTTGGTTTGTACTTGCTGCAAACCCATGGCATTGTTTTAGGAGTCAAACCAATAAAGAACTCACCCAACAATGACATAAAGTGGGGGTAGGGGTGTAGGCAAGTTTAGCAAACTGACCCAGCCCACTGAAGGTCAGATGGATGCTACAACCATCTCAAAGAATGTCTGGAGTGGTGGTGGAGTAGGAATGCCTGTTCTTGGTTGATCATCTGTTGGGGGTTAGATTTGTTTTTTTTTCCTTATAGAATTTTTTCCCAAGTTGCCAGGAAACTTACTATTGGGTACTTGTAGGCACTTAAGAAGAACAAAGGGGTCAAAGGAGATTTGTAGCACCTGGCTACACTTCTTTTTGTCTCTGGGAGTTTCTCTTGGAGGGGGGAGATAACGCCAGTTTTGGGGGCAGGTAAAGGACAGTGCTGGGGGCAGCTTCTCTCTCTTGCTCTCGGCATCGGAGAGAGGACGGTCAGGCCGCTGCTGTTTGCTGTGGGAGGAGTTCACTGTCCCACTGGGTCCAGTCCTGAGAAATCTACCATTATCTGCTCCTGTGCCCAGAAATTCTGAGCTTGCCTCCTCCTGCCCTGCTGGAGCTGGGCTGGCCCTGTCCCACAGCCGCTGCTTTCTTCAGCACTGCTTTGAGGCTTTGTGCTACGCTGTATCCCCGCACTGCCCTGCCCTACTGGGACATCCTTGCCACCAGCAGGGCTTCTGACACATCCCATCCACCAGCCTGGGACTTTCGCCCGTTCCAGCTTGGTGCTCTCAGAGTCCCACAGGGGCACCGAGATCGGACTGCCCCGGGCTTTGTGAAACAAAGCCCTCGAGGTTCCTGGTTCTGTTTATCATTAATGCTGTAGTTGTTGTTGTTGTTTGCCTAGTTGTTCATACTAGTAAAGAGCTGTTATTCCTATCCTCATGTATTTGCCTGAGAGCCCACTTAATATTCAAAATATTAATAATTTGGAGGGAGGGGGTTTGAATTCTCCATTCCAAGGGATGTCCTGCCCTCCCTAGCAGACAGACACCTGTCTTTTCTAACTAAGACATCATCTCATTCCTACTGCTAAACTACAGACTTCAGGAGTATTTGGAGTCTGGCTGACCACTGTCTGTCCTTCCCCAGCTGTTGTAACCCACCTCCTATCTCACAGGTTAAGCTGCTCTTGAGGAATGGTATGGCCTCTCAGGACCCTGAGGTGCCAAATGACATCCCAAACCAGCAGCCATGCTCCTGGTTCCTATATGGTCAGTGAACTGTGCATTATAAAACATATGTACATCCATTTGGATTGATTTGTCTCTGTTATGGTGTGTTATAAATGAAACACCAATAAAATTATAAATTTTTTTATTTAACAATTTATATATCAGAAATTTAAATGAGCCACAAAATAAATCAGCACCGAGCTCAGGGTCGGAGCCGGGTGAACCACAGACTTAGTACAAACTGCACAGAGTCCCCCTAGGTTCACAAATGCAGGGGTTTCAGAGTCCATTTTTATACACTTCTTCAGCAGGGTGACGCGAGATTCTCCATCTCCTGGATTGATTGTTGCTTCATCTGGTATTCATGTCTTTCTATTATTTTGGTAAACAGAGTTCCAGGAAATCTATTATTTGGTAAACTAGATTCTCGGAAAGCCTGGATACTTGCGATCATGGGTTGCAGGTGTTTGATGTGTGTGGGGCTTGTTTCCCGGGAATCGAGTCTCAGAGATGTATGTGGCTGAATTCTTCACTTCTCGGAATCAGGACAAAGGATACACCTATTGCTTTTGGACTAGGTATCTCCTGGAGCCATTGCTGGTAGTTATCCTGGATGTTCTATATTCAGTTGCTAAAAAATGCCTCTCCTCTCGTCCAACATGCAGGATGTTTTCTATTAGTTGCAAAACACATCTTATTCAGTTACGGGAAAAGAAGGGGTAGCTCAGTCTGGTTCCTCGCCTCCAAGGTTTTTTCATTTTAAACTTTTACACAGGCTCAACTTATTTTAACAACATATTACAGAATAAAGTAAAAAACATTAATTACTTTAGGTCATCTATAACATGGTGTAACCTCTTTCCTGCAGCCATCATCCTGACTTCCATTGCAGTCAGCAACCACTGTGATTATATGGGTGGTCCAACAGAAATCACTACAGAAAAATGCAATTTGAAGTCAGGTCTATCTGTGGTGTGTGCATTCAGAGTGTCAATTCCTATCTTTGTTTTTGAATGTTTAGCCACAATCTTTAGTGATTAATAAAAATTTCTGATAGAAAGGAGCAATAGAAAAAAAAAATCAGCATAAATTTGCCTCAGTGTAAAATTCATACTCCAGTGAATTGCTATTATGCTGCAGACAGCAGTAACAACAAATAAGCCATTCAATATTATTGTAGTGCTGATGGTTATTGCTCATTTCTGTTCAGCAAAACAAAGAAAATCAAAAAATTGCCCACTCTCTTAAAACCCACCTCATATTAAATCCCTTGGGCTTCATTCCCAACCTGCACCTGCCTGACATCAGTGTGGGCCATTGATTTCCATGAGGAAACACTCAATTTCCATCAGTGCCTACGACTGAAAAAACAGGTCCCGGCTTTTTGCAAGGTTTGGCATACTGTCTTGAAATCAGACAAAATTAGCCAGAATTTGTGAATTGGTTATTCTTTGCCTGCTGAAACGAGGCAATGTCTGCAAGCGCTGCTTTGCGAATCTGTTCTTTTTGTCTGAGAACAGATGTCTGGGAGGGGTTTTGGCAGCACCCACTCTGTCAAACAGTCCAGCTTTGACAGTTACTTGCTTGAGGGACAGCTAAAATGCAAAGCATTTCTGATCAGAATATCATATTCATCTGGAAGTTAATTACTGTGTCTGCCTTGGTATAAATAATTAATTATGCAAAACCCACACAGCTGTGGCCGGACAGAGTTAAGTGACTTGCTGTCAGTGTCTCACGGTTCTGGAAAGGATGAAGGGATTTAGAAAGTAAGCTCTTTAACTCTGGGGCCACCCTATTGTGATACCCCCTTCTTGATCAGAAGAGAATATGATTATCACCAAGCATGCTCCTCTTTACAAAAGGACATTTCCCAGTTTAGCCTCTTCAGGCCCCAGTAATAATCTCTTCCTGACGCTCTGGCTGTGTCAAGCTAAGAAGCCAAACACTGATTGTTTTAGGGGAATGAATTTGCAAAGCCTCTGTGACTGCACAGTCATGCTCAGAGCAATCATTAGCCAAAGCAACGTCTGCGTCCAAGTGTGGATGTGTGCATGAGAGTGAGCGAAGAGTGAAGGCAATAATCGACCTGTGCCGCTTTATAGGACACCAAGGTAAAGAGAAGGCCAAGTTTACAGAAATGACAAATATTTTTGACAGCAGCAGTCCAGTATCTGATCTTCTGAAAAATGGGCAAGGTCATGGGTTCACACTGTCAAATAAACAATATTTCTGGACGGCAAGGATGGAGAAATTGTCTTGCTGTACACCCCTTTATGATAGGTATTCTCCAGCAGATCATGGATTTTAAATGTACAGATAGAAGTATCAGCCCAGACTCATTTGCAATAAGTGGTTTTCTGCATGTAACTCTGATTTGCCAAAAGGTTTTTTGCCTGTAGCACTAGTAAATGAAACACAAAAAAGAAAATCTTGGTAAATGTGTCAAATACCTTGGTGCAGGCAAACACTGATGAAATTACTGCAGGAAAATACAACGCAGAGGACATATTTTGTACCTTCAAAGGATCAAACACACCACAATTCATAGGATTGTAGGGATCTCAACATGTGTTTTATTCCTTCCTTTAAGTAATGTAAAGCTGTGTAAGCATCCATCTACTCAAATGAACAGGGAGGGAAAAAAATTATTCTGTGAAAGAATTAGATGTAGAAGATACTTATCTGTGACTCTTTCCAGGATTTGGCAATATTATTAAAATGAGCTGAGTTTTACATATGGAACTTTTAAATAGAAATTTTCATCCTCCAAGGATCCCAAAATATATTACAAAATGTAGTAGAGATTGTAAGCAAGTGCAGAAGCAATTACGTGCTTAGCTGTAGTTCAGATATAACCTTAGACACTGTAAAATGTGAAAAGGAAATGTAGTAGGAAAATGGCTTATCCTTTCAAATAAATGCTATAGGCCTCCTACCTACCACCTGGAAGGGTATTGCTGACAGACATGACAGGACATTGGCTCAAACAAAACAATTTATTTTTTTTCCCCATGTGCTGGATGCAGTCTACGCTCTGCGCTTGATTTTGTGTTCTTGCCACAGAAATTTAAATTATAGCCTGATCTGCGCAAGGTTACTGTCAAATGAGAGACAGTAACACTTGTGCTATTTCTCCAGCAAGAAGCAAGGCTCCAGTTGAAGGCCAGGCAGTGGCTTGGGGTCCTCCATGCCCTTTAATGGTTAACACGCACCTTGGCACAGCTTTGGCCCCACTAGATGGTGCAAAGATATTTGCTTTCAGTTCAGGTATCACCCTGAGCCAAGGAGTTTTCATAACAGGCAGCATTCATGAGGTTGCCCGGGTTTCTAGAAGAAATCTGTCTGTCTGTGTGGTACGTGTCTTCAGCACCAAAATACGGGAACAGGCTTGGGAACAGCCCTGGTCCTACTGAAGCCAGTGACAGGTCAGTCACTGGCTCTAATTAAGTGTGACTGTCTATCAGTAAATAAGTTTTACCACTGAAAGGAATTGACTGCATGTAGGTAGTCTTTAGTTTAAAAATTCAACTACACGCATTATCAAAAGTCATGACAAAACTCAGAGGCTTCATATGACCTCTCTGCCAAAGGTTGTAAGAAAAGGTGCTAATGTTGCTTTAATGCTGTCAAAATTGGCACCTTAAAAACACATATAAATTTTTACATTGAAGAACTCCCTCTCTGAACAATCCTGATGTGTCTGCATGTTGTCATTTCTGACAATGGCGACACCTCAGATACCTGTAAGCATTGTTCAGCAGTCATCTAATTCATTTTAAATGTCACTTGAAGTTACTAGTAAGATGGACAGGAAAACAAGAAAGAAAAACTGAAGTCTGAGGATCCAAAAATACAGTCATGGAAAGATTCTTCTTGTTTCAAGATTATCCCTAAGCTCCTTTAGGGAATGAAAAAAAAAAAGTCAAGAAGCCTGGTTGTCCTTGGTTTGTCAGCGGTGACAAGCATTGCTAACAAAGGTTCTCAACGCAAAGATTATATTGGAAAGCAATTTGTTATCCTCAATTTTCTATCCACAATTTTCTTGAATCCCAGGTACCCTGTTGTACTGTGTCTCGCAAGATGGAGGTAATTTTCCCACGGTGGTGCTGTGTTCTGCATTGGCAGCTGGCAAT
>VYZR01041153.1:0-27605 GCA_013400675.1 Oxylabes madagascariensis | reverse complement strand
ACACAGCCAAGAAGTGAGGAAGGAAAACGAAACGGCAGGAGCTTGGTCATGTCAGCCCCAGCAGCCCAGGCTGGTCCCCTCCTCCCAGGCTGGTCCTTTTGCCATCCTATCCCACTTCTGGGCACAAAAGGCAGCCTCAAGTGCAGAAGCCACAGATGAATTACTTGGGAACCACAGGCACCTCAAGAGCTACAATCTGACAAGTTTTGCCTTACAACATCCAATCTGTCAGTGGGCACAACAAGACTTTTGTACCATGTAAGTTCTATCCATTTTTTAAAAAGCATCTGCAAGCCGGATGAATTTTAAATCCCAATCAAAAATTAGCTACAAAATGGTGGTGCCAAATTCTTGGATACTTTGCTTGTTATTGATACAATCTGGGAAAAACTGAGAAAAGTCTCTTGTAAAACTTACATCTCCTATTGTTTTTGCTGTCACAGTAGGGACTGCACCTGTGAAGGAAAAAAAACCATACAATAATATGTCTACTTATCATCAAGAACTATAATCCATATTCTGCCAAGGTCAAGAAAAAGAATTCCAATTAAAACTCATTTCCTGATGTATGTACATAAATTTAAGTCATTATTTATACCTAGATAAAGGAAGGACAAATGCAATCACCTGCACTGATGTGAAGCATAATGAAGGAGTGGCCGTTGTTCTCAGTAAAAAATAAAATCCCTGAGCAAATATAAATGTTCAGGAATAGATATGTAAAAGTACAGGCATCGTATTCAGCTGCCTTACCCTGTAAAACATTGTTGGAGTTAACAGTAGGCTGGGCAGCTGGGGTGCTTGCAAGGGACACCACGTTTGCTATGACAGGGGTTGAGTCCTTTCTTAAAGAAGGAGGGCCTGAGGAGGAGGCTGGTGCCATGGAAAGGTTTGCTGGACACAGTGGACAGAAGAAAATGAGAATAAGCAGTAAGATAATCGAGAAAAAAAGCATTTCTGAAACAACACCCACCCTTCAGATCTGTCTCCAGATGAAAGAGGCTGCTGTGTGAGAAGGGGATGTAGGGGTCAAGCTGCAGAATTTCAGTTTAAACAGGAGCTGGTTCCACAAGCAAATCAAGCAAGAAGGGAAAAGAGCTCCCACCAAAGTTAACAGCAGATGTGCACCAAATTGAAACAATGTGCACCAAGCTGAACATGGCCTGGTACACACTAAAAACTTCCAGTTAATATTTTATTGGTTTTGGGTACCTTACTCTTGCAGCCACCATCACTCAGCGGGAAATTACGCCCTTCTTTAGGATCAGTGGTATTCCTGCCTTTTGTTTCCCTTTCTCTTCCTGTCTTCGTGAGCCTTTCATCCCTTTGTGTCTCATTCCCTACAGAAGCTCATAGTTTCTACTCCTGTGGGCTTCATTCCTACCCTCATTCCCATTCCACCTGCTCAAGGAAACAGCTACAGCACTCATTAACCTTGGGATGGATAATTCCCAAGAATCAACACTTAATGACACAGAAATGGGAACTCTACATATGCCTACAGACTGCACAGAAGTGGCTGCTTTAAGTGTATGCATAGGAGTCTGTATTTAAAATCATTAAGTCTACAAATTTCACCACTTGATTGGTAAAAGATTAACATTCTACCATATCTTCTAGGTGTTATGAAGACAAGCTAGATATTAAACATGTCTGCACTACATATCAATACATTTTACCCCAATGAAACAGGCCTTTGTTTCATGAAAGTGACTGAAAGCCAAGTGCTTTTGCTTCATCTTCCTTAAAATTTGTTTGGTACAGGAAGCAATTGCATTTTATACCTACAGAAGTTCAAAACGTTCTCAAGTTAGAGCAATCTAAACCTGAGCCCACTCAACAGCAACAGACAAGCTCCCCAGGAGAAGACAGATCTTAGAGAGTTCACTGAAGTGAGTTTGCAGATAAAACATCCATCTCATTACCCCACCCATCCAAAGGCAGCACCATCCCCAGCCTGCTTTACCTGTGTTGTTTGGGAGTGGAGGGTCAGAAGCACCTTGCTGTTTACAGAACAACAGAATACAAAGCAGATTGCAAAAATGCTTCATCTCCCCTTGCCATTTTATGGACTCGTTGAGTTTACCTTGTCTTTTACAACCATCACACTTCGCCATCTAGGAAAACAGAGTGAGGGAGAAATTGAACACACTTGGAAACACCAACAAGGGGTTTATGTATAAAATCCTAAAGGATGTGAGAATATTGCTTACCTGGTAAAACAAAACTGTGAATTTAGACATGCACTCCTCTGAGCAAAATTCCTCTGTTTTGCCCCCAAAGTGATTCTGGACCAGTTTGGGGGATGTCTGTAAACAGTAACTGCACATTTTACAGTGGGTTCCCCAGCGCTTCGACAAGTCGTGCTTATAGAGCAGTTTACAAACTAAAAGACAACAGCAAAAACATTCTTCAATACCAATATGACAATCCCTCAGCTCTCCTAATTCCTATATTTAGTGATGTCTGTAATAATTAATTGAAACATACCATTAAAATGTAAAGTGTGAACAGGTTCTGTGTTCCTAAATCTTAAAAACAGATTCTTAACTTAAAAATATTAGATTTCTTTTAGTATTACTGATAATTTTAAGGCAAAACACTTGTGACTTGATTTCTCTGAGGCAGGGTTTTGCCCTTTCTTACCTTCACTACAGAATGTTCTATCTATGCCTGAGAATCTCACTGTCTCCTTGATAATTTTCTCAAACCTGCAGTATTCACACAAAGCCGTCATATTGCCCTTCTTCTTATACTCATCACAGCAGGTCTTCCCACAGAACTGGAACATTTTACCCTGCAACAGAGCCAGAATGTTTTGGTTTCAGTGTTTGAATGAGTCATATCCCAGATAATACATTTAAATTGTTAATAGAAATGCAGAAGAGTATTTATACCCTTAGAAATCAGCAACAGAGCACTGGTAAATGAGTCTCCCCATTTAGTTTTATAATAAAGCAAAATTTCCTGCAGAAAGCCCTCTCCAATGTGCTTTGTCCTTGGATTAAAAGGAGCATCCCTGGGTCCAAGAGACAGGGATGTGTTCATTTAGACAGGCAATCACTTGGTTCGGGGGTTTTTTTGGAGTTCTTTTTTTTCTGATTTTAAGACCATAGAGCTAGTATCACTATTAATTTGATACTGGTTAAACCAAATCAGTTTCAAAACCCTCCATAGCAGGTCTTTGCAAGCAACAAAGCAGTATTGACAGACCAGTGCACATAAACAACAATTTTTTGGGTTTCTGTTGTGAAAAAAGAGCTTTGAAAGCCCTGATCTTTATTACCTTGTAGTCAAGCAATTCTGGTTTGGTGGCAAACGATCTGTTACAGTGCTGACACTTGATTTTCACAACAGAGCGGGTAAAGGTGACCTGCTGGCACTGGGCAGCCAACCTCTGGAGCCCAGCTGCAGCTGGGGTGCTCGTGGAGCTGGGGGACACAGTGGAGGTGGTGCCAGTGGCTGAGACTGCTGTCCCCGAGGAGATGCTCACAATGACCTGGCCCTGAGACAGGGGCACCACCGAGGAGTTCAGGCCTGCAGGCTTGTTGAACAGATTCTGTGGGAAAGCAAATAGACAGGCTTCACTTCACAGGGTTACATCTTGCACCTGGGTATTTCCACCATTCAATTTAGCATTCTGTTAATTCAGCTAAGAAGAAATCCTAGATGTCACACCTGAAAAGCTACTACACAATTGTAGCTGCAAAAATTGCGTATGCTCCCATCTGACATAGCCAAGTGATACTGAGGGTTTGCTGAGGTTTTACAGCTGTTGCACTGAACTTGAACACCTGAGGGTGAAACAGAGAAGAAAAAGTGATTTATGCAACATCAAGTTGTATTGCAGCTAATTTTGCACCGTGCATACAAAAACAGAGTCTGAATGACGAGCCAAGGCACAGACAGAAGCCTGAGACGTTTCCACAGATTCAGAAGCAGACACTGCAGCTGCTGTGCCTGTTGCTTGCCAGAAATTTAATTAATCTCCCAGTATCCCTAGGATGTCAGTAAGCATTTCTCTATTTCCACATGAAAAATAGCTGAAAATGCTTGCCTAGCTCCATACAACATTGGGCAGAGGTAATAAAGCTGATCAGCCCAGGGAAAAAGGGGCAGAAGAGCACCAGCACTGGTATGGTAGATGTCCACACAAGAGGTTTGTCTAGCTGGGAAACCCACCAGCTGCAATTGCAAGAGCTAAAAAGTAGATTTAAGATTGGTTATCATGTTTAAAAACTGAAATAGCTGCACTGTCACTGCTACATAAATATAACAGAATGCCCTTTCATTCCCATCTCAGCACTTCCCTTTTAAAAAAAAGCCACTTCCCACCCTCCTATAAAAGAATATCAGCCTTAAATTTCAAGACAAAGTTGGGATATGAGCCATATGAAATAAAGTTTCTATAGAAGTAAAAGGATAAGCTTACCTGAAGAAGTGACCATTTTTACTCTGTATGCTGACAAACAGTTAACAGAACAAAACAGTTCCACCTTCCCCAAGTTATTTGCGCCCTCCACCATCTCGGCTGAAGATCTCAGAGATTTACACAGTGTGCAGGGTGTAATTTTAGCTGACTTCTGTGGAAACACGGAAATTGGTTTTTCATTTGAAACTTGGCATTTTTTTATTAGCCTGGAAACTGCCGTTAATATATAAAATATTTATAAAATGTGCCGGTGTGCTTGAAACAGCACTTGTTTTACAGCTGTGTTATTTATGGTGCAGATTCAGTGATTTGAGCTCTGGTTTGAGCACCTTCCCAGGCCACTTTAACCAGTACCAGGCTGTCTGGGTACTGCAAACACTCCTACAGGTTGTACTAACGCAGATCAGCAACATGTATCAGACAACTTCCAACATCTTGCTGAGAATTGGCATTTTGCTTATGGTTTTTAATGCATCAGCCATGCTTGTAAACAATATTCCCACTGAAGAGATGAGGAAACAAGGAACAGGGAGAAGCAGGTCCCCTGATGATGTTTGATAGCAAAATGGGAAAGAGATTCATCTGCTTGAAATAATCACAGTTTTCAGTGTGTGGTCTACAAACTTCTTTTGAAGAGAGACACAGGAAAAAGACTTTCATAGACACATTTTCTGTGTTTAAGGTTTTTTTAAGGTCTTTAAGTTTGGAAAAAAACTTTGGGAATTAGTGCACCAGATTATTTTAGTATGACAGCCTGAAAAATACACTTTGTTCTATCACCAGCTATTCCAGCTCTTCATAGGACAGAAAAGAATGTAAGCTTTTAGGGATTTAAAAACACCCACAAACCTCCAGAAACTATCAGAATGTACCTGACAATTGAGCTGAATGCTGTTTAAAAATCAATTAAAAATAGATTTGACTTAACCTTATAAGCTTTAAATATACTGTGTTTTCAAGGGAACTATCACATATGGGGTTTTGATGTGTGATACAAAAGCAGCATGAAAATGTTTCCAGCTTATTTAATTTTATTTCCAGATTTGTTTCAGAGGACAACTAATTCTGAAGGTAATTTTCTGCATGAAATACATGTACCATTATTTTTTTTTTTTTAATTCATTAGGCCTTTCTTGACCTAAGTGGCCTGGATAATGGGACAGCAGAGTCAAGTCACAAAATGAAGTTCCATTCTTTTATCAGAGGGTAATTTTTCCTAAAGTAATTGCATTAGAATAAATCATTCAAAAATAACTGAGCTATTATAATAAATTAAGGTTCTCTTAAATGCTCAGGTCTTCCATAATCAAAAATAAATATGAAAAGTTTAAAAGTTAAAATCATAATTATCAACTAATTATTACTTTTCCTCTCCACTTAATTCAAAGGCTACAGTTTAATAAAGAATACTCTTTAAGGAGTATCTCAAGGCTGAAAACAGTCACAGGGGGCTGCTGCTGGGAGTCTCATCGTGTCTTCTCCCACACTGGAATTCTGTGGCGGCTGGTCCAGTGGTGAGACAAAAACAGAGCAACATATTTGGGCAAAGATTAAGCAGCAAATTATCATCCCTGGAAGTGTTCAAAACCCACTTTGACCGGTGACACTTTGTGATATGGTTTAGTGGGCATTGGGGTATTTGGTTGAAGGTTGGACTTGATGATCTTGGAGGGCTTTTCCAACCTTAATGATTCTGTTATTCTTGAGATGACAAAAGCAGTTACCTTAGACCAATACAGTAACTGAAATAATCAACCAGTAAATTGAGTGTTTCTTAAAACACCTAAAATCTAATTAAAAATTAGATGGATTCTATTTTTAGTATTTTGTCCAAATACAGAATCATGGAATCCCAGAATGTTTTGGGTTAGAAGGGACCTTAAAGCCCATCCTGTTCCACCCCCTGCGATGGGAAAGGACACCTTCCACTATCCCAGGCTGCTCCAAGCCCTGTCCAACCTGGCCTTGGACACTTCCAGGGATCCAGGGGCAGCCACAGCTTCTCTGGGCAGCCTGTGCCAGGACCTCCACACCCTCATAAGGAAAAATTTCTTCCCAATGTCCCATCTAATCCTGCCCTCTGGCAGTGGGAATCCATTCCCCCTCATCCCACCACATGTACCTGCTTGTAACCTGTCACACACACGGAACTGCAGAACTTTCTGGACTGTCCCTCTATCTGCAGGACGTGACACTGGCCAGAGCCACTGTAGCAGTATCCTCCACAATATTCACAGCAGTTCATGGTCAGGTTGTTGGCCGAGCGGAACTGGGAGAAACAGGCGTCACTGCAGAGCTTGTGCACCACGTTCTGGTAATTCACCTCGTGCCTGATCTGGAAGAAAAAGGAATATACAGCAAGGACAGGAAGAATATGTGTGCTCATCTCTGAGACAGCAAGTTGTGTTGAGCTAAAGAAATTCAAACAAGGAAATGGCCATTACCACGGCATTCTTCTGGCACATGCTGCACTTGCTGGAAATGCTGTTGGTGTGGATAGTGACAATGGGTTTCCTTTTCAGTTCATATGTGGACAGACAAGACTGGCTGCAGAAATCCTTACTGAAGTCTGTGTTGTCAAACTGGGCAGTGATTACGTCCTTTGGATTTAAAATTTCCCTATGGAAAAACAAACACAGAGATAAAGGATTGATATCGGTTTCATGTCAACTTGCTTTTCTTGCATATTCTGGAGACTAAACATACTCCAGAAGAGGGTGGATCCATTTAATTTAAACCTTTATTTTTTGCTGGCTAAGTATCTGACTTCATTTTTGCTTTCCCATTAGGAAAACAAGTAAGAAGTACAACTCTTAAGTAGGTATTTTGTGAAACATTTTGTACGTGGACTTAGGAGTGGCCTATAAAAAAACACAAGCTGTAACATTAAATCTTTTCTAAAGGAACTTGGAGAAAGTAACTGTTTTGCAAAGTCTTTATTAAAAAAAATTTAGAAAGCAGGATATGTTGAATAATTCCTTTTAGCAAATAAGGGGGTAGGGGAAAAAATGAAAAATGAAAGGCCACAATTTCTAATCACCATTAGTTCAGTCCACCATGATCTGATGAGTATTTAAACTTTCTTATCTCCCATCCAAAATTTGGTTTATTTGTCACTGGATTTAACACACTGAACTTTCTCCTAATTTCTTCTCTCTTTCAAAACAGTCCTTCACAGAAAAGTTTTGAAGCCCTGAAGTCAGAAAACTAGGAGAAAATACTTATATAACCTCCTTGCTTGGAAGGATGCCTCCTTCTCACTTGTCCTGTCAGAGATAACCCATTTTTCAACCGAATAAATACAAATTACAGCCAAGACTTCTAAACTTTGTTACAAGGCCTTTTCACACTAAAGCAGCAAGTGAAAAGAAAAATTAATTGAAGCCTCAAGTTTAAGTTCAGTTGCCCTTGTAAAATTTGAAGTTATAAATGTGTTGTTGAAGAAACGATAAAGCAGCATTCCTTTGGCAAAGTATTTTTCATAATTAAAACTAATACATATGAATAATTCTCTATAAACAGACTGCAGCATGATCAGCCTGGAAATTATTTGCCTGGAGTGAATGTATAACAATGATATCTTATAGAGTCAGCCACAAAGGTCTCCTTTTGCTAATTTGGATATAATACAAATGCACAAATAAAATTGTAACAATTCAAATGTTTTTAGAGCTGAAGATTTGTGACTGTGTATCCAGCAGGACCATGGAAATTTTAGGTATTTTCTAAATTATTTTGTCCCAATAGGCTCAAAAAAGCCCAACCTCACCTTTCCACTCTAGGCCTAGGTAGAAAGTAACTGATTTGGGTGCTGAAATTCCCATTACCTAAAAAACTCAATTCTTAATAAATTTAATGTCTCTACATGTTATGAAAGCAGCAGTGACGCAGTTTGAAAAATCTAAGATCTACAGAAACCTAAGATCACACAATGGAGTCTAAGTGAAAAGTTAATTTTTTTTAGAATCTAAGGAAATGTTCTGCCTTGAATACATTAACTCACACATGCTTTACTTAATTTTAGGGATTCATAAATCTGTTTTTCTCTAGAAGAAATAATGCACAAAATACTTTTTGAAAATGTACTCTTGTTAGTAGTTTTGAGAGTGCAATGACATTTTGAAATGGCAGGAAGATGTGGGACCTTTTCAAATACAGTTTTTTGTATTTGGCTCATTTAAATCAAAAAAAGAGAAGATGCATTCTGCACCACAGAGGCTTTTAAATCTATGTGTATGTAAAACCCAATTAAGGAAATGGAACTGCAAGCAGACAGACCAATTAACAAGGAGCAGCATCAGCCACCAACTTTTGAAAGGAAACGTAAGAGGAGCAGCGCTACTGACACAGCGAGGGGCACGAGAACAGAACTGAAGCCTTTCATTATCTGCTTGAATATCAATTATTAGTAGAACAAATGAAAGCACTGTCCTACTTTGAGCAGCTTGAGCAGGTTTTCTTGGTAGAAGCTGGTGGGCGAGAAGCTGGAATGGTGTATCCAGTGAGGCACAGTGTGGAGCAGAAGAGCTGGGTTGAGCCTTTCCTCTGGTAGGCAGTTTGCCCTTTCTGCAGGATTTTTTTACAGCCAGAACAGGAAACCCGAACAGCTGTGCTTGGAACTGAGGGAAGCATTTTACTCATGCCAGAGGATGCCACAGCAGGCTGGAAACCCGATGACAGCTGTGGAACTAAAAAAAAAACCACACAGAGAAAACACAGAGTAAGTGTTACAGATCTATTACACAGAACTCACTGGTGTGCAGGGGCAAGCACAAGGCTCATGGCTTTATTTGGGTTGTCAGGGTCTAGAGGGGAATCAGATAGCAGATGAACTCTCCACAAATACATGCTCTGTGCTGGTTTTCTGCATAGCAGATTTTTATAACTACTCTGATGATGGAGAATGCACTTTTACCACCCCATTCATGGGATCACAGAATGGTTTATGTGGGAAGGCACTTTAAAGATCATCCCATTACACCCCCTGCCATGGGCAGGGTCACCTTCCACTATCCCAAGCTGCTCCAAGCCCCATCCAACCTGGCCTTGGACACCTCCAGGGATGGGGCAGCCACAGCTTCTCTGGGCCAGGGCCTCCCCACCCTCACAGGGAATAGTTGTTTTCTAAGACCTAATCTAAATCTGCCCTCCTTCACCTTAAGACTATTTAACATATTCAGTTCTCCTATGCATTTCACATTCAATTTTCCTATGCCTCAAAACCACAATTATTTTATAATCTCAGATTCATTCTCTCTAAACCAAACTAGTTCTTCATTCCTACTGGGATCAGACACAGCGAATGAAATGCAGAGTGACCTGCAAGACTATTTGCAAAGGTGACACATTTTACAGATTTAAATGAAATTAGTCTTGCCTATTCCTTACCAAGAGGAGTGCCACTGACTGAAAATACAGCACTGATTTTCAGCTCCCCTTCCTGAGATTTTGGCTGTTGGCCGTACTCCTAAAACAGAGGGAAAAGAAAAGGAAAACAAATACACACATGTAATAACAGGTTACATGATTCCATTCTTTCACAACACTGCATTGAACCTCAGGGAAGAGTGGGTGTTCTAAGCCTGCTCCAAAGGCTGGGTGACAAGTGAGCACCACACACAGCTCCTGCTCAGAGCTCCACAGCAAACCACACCTGAGGGGGCACAAATGGACAGGTGGGGCTGCCTGGTGCATCCCCCCCTCCAGCTGCACTCCAAGACACCTCAGAATTCACCCAAAGCTTAAGGAAATCTCTGCTTCCCATTCCAACTTTCCAGCTGGAAGTGCTTTTGCAGCCCTTGCCCCTGTTCTGGGAAAGAAGTTTTATCTTCACATAAAGGAGGACAGCAGTGAAATAGAGCTGGGAGTGCTGGGGAGTGCTCTGTATTAACCAGAGTTAGGACCTGGGAGCAGCCTAAGGTGAAGCTTTGGCAGCAGACCAAAGGCTGGCACCAGCAGGGCCAGACCATCATAGTCGCAGCTCCAGCACGAGGGGAATCACCTCACATTTGGTACAGCACGAGAAAATCCCTGGACAGCTGCTGGTGGAATAGCTGACATGCTATAAATGACTGGCTTAGTCCCCAGCAGCTATTCACACTGACACTCTGCTTCCTGCCCCTGCTCTCCCTAGAAATCGGAGCCAGAAAGCAGCTTGGAACACTCCCCATGTAAATCTCAACAGGCTGAATAGCATAATCTCTTGGAACTACAGAGATGATAAGATTTAGCCTACTTACAGCCGTTTGGGAGTAGTGAGGCATGATGTCATGTTATGACTGAGCTAAATTCACAGTTGCTGCCTGGCTGCCAGGGAAACCAACTCAGAATCACTAAGCAAAAGGAAGCTCTCCCTTCCCAGTGGCAGTGAGATGCTCCCCCAGCTCCCAAAATCCCACAACGACCTCCACTGAGCACATGCTCAAACTGAGCACTCCTCTCACTCCTGTGGGAAAATTGCAAGTTTCTATACGAGACAACCAAACTATTTCTCAACATGTTTCCCAGGAGACAGGCAATGGTATTCCTTGATCATGTGAACCATCAGACTGAAACAATCAAATCTCAGGTAAAGATCTCTAAGCTGGGTATGAGCGTACTAAGATGAAGATTCTTAAGCACCATTTTTAATATTATTATTTAAAAATTAATCCTTTGCAGACATACAGTTTTTAAAGCATTTTAACTGCAATTATATCCTTAGTCAAGAGTAGGAAAAGAAATGGAGGCAAATCCTGACATCAACTGTGCATGATCAAGCAGTTTCACAGCAGTGTTACAGTGCTGAAAGCCAAAAACCTTCAGCTCCAACTATTGGTTACAGCAAGAAATGCTCTTATCTTTCAGGAAATATAAAAATAAATTCATATATTCCCCCCCATAGTAATTCCAATCCAAAGCAAAATAAAATTAACTCAGTTCTCCTACTTTTCCAGTATCAGGCAGAGTTGATAATCACAGGATTTTACTCCAGGAAGGAATATTTTGAACCATACGATATTTGACATTTAAATTCTTCAAGTCTTCATTTTTACTTATTAATATGATCTTTGATAACCACAGACATCTCGCCTTGCATTCCACACAAATCCACACAGCAGATGCCATCTTGGGAGGACAAAAGAAGAGACAGATTTAACTAATCTACACGTGGTTTGACATTCTATAGGTTCAAGGAAAAATAAACCCAAACAATCCCACAGAGACTGAACAAATCAGAAGGACAGTAAAATCTGAAGATGCAAATATTTTACTTATTAAATTGAGAGTATTATGGGAAAAGAAGAAGAAGTGCTGGGAAGACAGGCCCGGAGAGCAGAGGATGTTCAGCAGAAGGACAAAGACTGATGCTAAAAACTAACACCTGCACTGGAACATCAACACTTGTGTGTTGGTGCAAAGGGATGCATCACTTTGGGAAGTTTTGCACACCTTTAACATAAAAGTCTGACATGTAAGCCAGATATGAGCAGTGAGGAGACAGGAATTGCAGCACAGCTCGCTTCCCTGGTGCCACAAAGCAAAGCAGTGGCAAAGATTGGCTGGAGCTCAGCAATCCTGGCCCCAGCACTGCTCAATCCAGAGGTCAGACCTTCTCCACGTAGCAATTACTGAGTTTTACCTGTATCATCATAAAAAGTGTCAGTCTTGAATGAGAAAGTCACTTAAACACATACTTAAATTGACTTCACTGATGTGTTAAGTACTTAAATATTCTGCTAAGATCTTTATGAATTAATTTAAAACAAGAACAAACTATTGTGCTTACTAAGGCAACTTTTAAGAAGGGAGTAGCAGCAATAGCACTGCTTTAATTCATATCTCTAATTGTGACTACTCATAAGTTATTTAACAGAATGTGATTTACTGTTTATTTCCTAGTTAGATAAAGTGTCTATGTTGCCACAGATTTAGTTACAAAAGTTTTAGAGCACTTGGCTTTGTATCTAACTGAAAAGAAAAACATTTTCAGAGACAAAGTAACAAGACATCAAAAAAGTTTAGGGGGGTGGGTTTCATAGTAGTGTAAGAGGGAAAAATCCTTCTACTAAACTATGTTCTTCAAGTAAAATTTCGGTCAACAAACTAAATAAATTGCTGAATTTATGTTCAGCTTAAGCGGTCAGCTGTCAGACCAAAATGAGAAATGCAATGGGAAACTTACCTCAGAATTACCAGGTTCATCTTTAATTTTGTCTAATAGTCCCTGCTGTGGGGCCATAGCTTTAGCATATTCGTCATCCAAAGGCTCCTTCTTAATTCTAATATTTGGTGCAAAGGAATTCCCCAGCTCTTGTCCAATAGATTCCTTACTAGAAAATAGGTAGCTAGACTCCTGAAACAATAATATGAAAAAGAATTCACCCTCCTGCATCTGCCATGAGGAGTTGGGCTGCTGCCAAGGGGAGTTTGTGCTGCAGACCAAGAGATTTGGGTCCTGCCAAGGTGGGAGAAATGCGGGGCAGCAGCTGCTGCCTCAACCTCCCTGCAGCCCCCTCTCTCATCCCACCCCCAATGCTTTCCACTCCTCTGGCCAAAGCAGAAGACACCCAGCTCTGTAAGTTGTTTGGGAGTGTCTCCTGTGGATACAGCTGTTCCCTGGCTCATGTGGAAAAAAGGCAGCAGGTCAGGTGGATGCATCCAGCTGTAGGTTCGGCTCACCGGTCACTCCAACCATGCTGAAAGTGGCTACCAAAAGAATCCTCAATCCAAAGAGGGGGTCAGGAAAATTTTACAAAATTATATGTACTGTTTAAGCAGCAAAGATGTCTAAGAGTCAGAAGATCAGTTTCCTTAACACTCAAATTTACACTCAAATACAAAATACGTATTTTGAATTATTCCAGCATATCGCTGCACTTGCAAAAGTGGTTGAAAGATCTATAGCTTACCCTGAAGTTAGTTTCTGGAGTTTGTGGCGCTAACTGCGTCCGTAATGTTTCTTCTACTTGATTATGAACTGAGGAAAACATATACATTAAATAGAAATGAATACAGGTTCCAATGCATTTCCTTTAAAACTATCAGAGTCTCATCCTGCTCCCCAACCCCAGCGTCTGACAGCACCTCACCACTATTAAACTACTCCCTTTCTCCTCCCTGCAGGTAAGGTGGTAATCCCTAAAGAGAATTGACTCTTCTTAATTATTCTATTGGATCGTTATTTTCCCATTCCAGCAAAACAGTTGTGAACTTCCAATGCAAATTGTTCATTCAGAATTTTCCACACCCCAGCAGGTTCTGGATTCTCTTGTTTTGACATTTAAATCAGAAAATACTTTTCAGAGCAACATCTTCCAGCTTTTGCTTTGCTGTTTTGATCTTTTGCCTTTTCCCCTCTTCTCAGGAAATAGCATCTTCTGCTTTTCTAGAATGTACCATTTAGAAACTTTGGATTTGCCTAGATACTGGATGCTACCGTGAACATTTATCATTCTGGTTTCAACTACTGACTACTTTATCTGATCTTTTAACTGTAGGTATTTACAACTTTCTGAAATACATCTTATGTACAGAAACATTCTTCCCTCAATTTCTAACTGAAGGTAAAAGTAGAGATACATCTGTAACTTTATTTTAAAAAATATCTTTATTGCTTCTCTATCATTGGTGCCACCTGGAAGCACTGATTTTAAGACGCTGTTGCTGAACAGATAAAGTTTAAACCTCAGAACTGTAAGCTGTGAATGTGAACCAGCAGCCAGGAGTCCCTCACATGCTGGCTCAGCCTCCCTCTGCTGAATAAGATTAAATCATGTTTTCCTGCTTGGTTATTCTTAACTCCTTCATTCACTGTTCTGCTGTAACTTGCAGAGCTTGGGAAGTCAAAAATAAATGTGTGGGCAGCAAGATTATGGTAACTGTCAAATGAGAAAGGGATTTTAGGCATCTTTGGTTCTCTCCATGTTGGCTGGATGAAGTCCAAGACACAAGTATTTGAGGAAGAAGGGGAGCAGTCTCCCAGGAAAAGCAGATTTCAAGCCATGTTCTGGCTTAGTTCCTGCAGACACTAACTCCTTTCTAGCAAGCCTTTCCCTGATATTATTGAATCCATACTGCTTTAAATGCCTAGGCATTAGTGAAGAATTGGTGCTTCGCTCAAAAAATCTTTGCTGGCCATGAACTTAACCTAAACTTCATCACCTTTTCTTTTAAAAAGTTCCATGGTCTATAAAAAACCAGTGAGAAAAACCAAAAGGAAGCTTGAATTGTCACCCAGCTCGGTTTCGGAAACCACAACAACAAAGGATATGTTGAGGCTCTGTCACAAGCTGTGGAGGATGAGACCTCCCTGACACTGTCAAGCCCTTTGCAAATTCTCCTAACACAGTTCATTGGATTTCAGGGTTCTTCATAAAATGCTCCCCTACACACAGCTCTGCCTGTTCTCTTCAACAAGGTGATGTTGTTAATAATTAGCCCTATTGCTGATTTCTCTCTAGTTCTTTCTTCCTCTTTGCTGGGCAGCCAGGTCTATGATGTCAACAGTTACCTGTTTTGTCAAGAAAACTGCTTTTCAATCTAGAATCCATATCTTTAGGGATTTTTTCCAACCGTTTTTCACGTTCTTGAAAATGTCCTTCTCTATTCTTGTCCTTTGCTGAAAAAGTCTCTTTGCCATTATCTCGTGTTATGCTAAAATCTTTTTGAAGTGATTTAAATACAGGGCCCTGCTCAAAGAGGGAAGTGAGATCGTTCTGGATTGCATTCTGAACCTGAATTTCTTTTTCACTGTCCAGTTCATGGTCTGGAACTCCCTTGCCCTCTTCCAGATGATCTTCATCATGAATTGCTGAAGAAAGAGAGTCTTTTGGTGTGAAATTCTGATCATCTTCGTTGTCACTCCCAACAACAGGTATGCCTGCAAGTTCCCCAGAGTTCAGAAAATAATCATGATCATCACCCTGCAGTGAATTTTCAGGTCCTGCTCGATTCGGAACTCCGTAAGACAAGCTCTCGAGGGCGGGCGTTAAGTTGTGGTCAGCGTCGTCAGTCATCTCTGCATCCAGAATTTCACCACCTAGGGAGAAAAAAGTCCCAGTGAACAGCCAGAAAATTGACCAACTTCATGTGTAACAAAGGAGAAGGGTGAGTGTCCTAATCTGGCTGATGCTGCAGTTCCTTGAATACTCTCAGCCTTCTCAAGCTAGCATTACTCTGAAAACATTGCTGACATAGAAATGGTTCAGTCCCCCTCACCACTCTGAAGCAGAAGCTGAACTGAGTAAAACTAACCAAAGGAAGAAAAACCATTAATTTCCATTCACCTCGCTTGTAGCACTTGTGGAGAAGGCAATGCAGGAGGGAATGAGCAGGAAGGGCTGGGATAAAGGCAAGAGTCTTGTTCAGCAGCAATGACACTTCCAAGAAAGGCTTTGTGAAAGTACGACATTAGAGAATAAATAGAAATACTTACATTTTTCTGTAATATCAAATACCGCATCAGATTTATCTTCAAACTGTAAAAAAGGAAAGCACTGTGTCATTGTCTTTGTCAGCTGCCATGTACTTTGCCAAAAAGTATCTGATCAAAACCAAGCAGAAGGATCACAATTCCTCCTCCTCCTCCTTCCTTCCTTGCCCCAAGCAAATTTCTATGAATTAAGACTGTTACATCACTGAGAAGCCACACCTACCCTAATGAGTTCAGAATACATAGAAAAGGTACCCAAGGAAGATTTAGAAATAGTGTTGCTTCCCAGAGGAGAGAGGGAAGGGAATGTCATTTTTCTCTTCTACCTGGGATACTGGTACCAGGTCAAGGCCACAGATTCTGCCCTGATGCTCTAGGAGCCTCCATTCCCTCTGAACATCAGGAAAACCAGGAGCACAGGCAGCTCCCACTGCCATGGGCTGCACAGATCCAAGGGTTTCACCTCTCTTACAGGGAATTTCCTCTTTCCAGGAACAGGGAAATGTAAAGCTTAACTTCCCAACACAGTGAGTGTCAGTGTGAGCGTAAGCACAGAGAAACCAGATGCTGAGTGCTGCACAAACATCTGTCTGCATTAAACATCCTCTGACAGATGTTGAAGTTGTTGGCATGCCTGGAAGCTGCCTGGAGAAGGATAATTAAAGTTTCCTTCAGAATGTCCAACTCACTAGCAGCCTTCTTTTCTGCCCAAGAGATAATAGTAATTCATTTATGCCCTCTCTCCTTTCTCTGCATTGCCAGCTCTACACTTCTTTCCTGGTAGATCCTGCTCACACTGCAATTCTTAAGCCATCTTAGGGAAAGTAATGGGATTTGATAGCAAAGGGATAAGCCCTAATTTCATTTAACTCAAGTCATTTAGTTGATAAATCCGGTTTTTCTCAGGAGTGTGATGGGAACTATCAGTTTGGTAGCAGTCAGCTCTAGGAAAGGATGACAACAGACTGTCCCAGAGGTCATTTGATGGCAAAAAGTCTCTTTCCAGTACCACTTGCAGGTCTGCAAAGACAAGGCAGCTCCTTCAGCTTAATTGGACACACATGGAATAGTGAGGACCTGTCCAGCATAGTATATGTCACTTGGATACTGCACCAGAACTTTCTAGTTTCTCTGAGCAGACACTTGAGGCTGGAAAAGTGAAACACAGAACCAAAACAAAACAAGGTTACAGTTCCACAAGGCCGATGCAAGTCTCCTCCATGGAATTATCTACAGGGGAAGAGTAAGGAAACACCTCCCAGGAAGGTTTGCAAGGCCTGAGCTCTGTTCCTTCTGTAATGATCTCAGGAGTGTCTGGAAGATGGAAGTTTAATGTTGATCTAGAAGCCCATTCACAGTCAACTAAGTTTACACAGCTGTAAAACTAATTCCCATAAATACTGGAGATAATAAGTGCTCACACAAGCTGCTGAGGACAGGGGCAGGAGGGGTGGGCTGCTTTTAGAGAAGAACATGGAAAGGAACTTGTTGCCATTTGACAACAACATCAGAGCATGAAGTTTTGGGAGGCAGAAACAATAGCCCAGGTCTTTGACTCTACATTGACCTTTTTTGATCTCTTTTTGCTTCCTGTCAGACATTCTCTACCTTCTCCAAAAATATCACAACAGAATTTGATGGTAGGATGAAGGGAGTTTTCAGTAGAGATGAAGCATGAGCTCATCCTTTTCTCAGAGTAGATTTGTATCAAAGTACTTTAACTCTTTTGAGACCCAGAGTACCTGGGGCAAAGTATTCCAGGTCCTACACAACTCTGGTTGCCTTACACATCCAAACCCTAGGTATTCCTTCTCCTCTTCCTGTGCTAAGATATCTTCTCCTTTTAAAAGGTTTTCAAGCACAGAAGAAGATCTGTGTGTGTGATCAAAAGCTTTCCCTGGAAATATTTATAAACCAGGAACTCCAACATCTGACAATACCAGCAGCCTTATCTAAGCCACTATCTAGTTTCTGACTGTGAACAGCATCAGAACTCCCACATAGTGTAAATTCAGAGGGAGAAAACCAGGGAAAGTGTTTGGATGATTGTGTGTGTGCACACATATGTACCTACACACACACAAATAAATAAATAAATCAATAAATATATATCCCCAACAAATTATTCATTCTATAAGTCTATAACTGGACTGTCCCTGAAATTACAGCTTATATTTTTTTTTCTGCATTAATGTGGGGTATTTTCTCAATTATATACTTCTAGTCCCTTCCCCAATGTCATTACAGTCTTGTTTAATGCCATCGCAGGAGGAAATTTTGTGTATCACCAGTTACAAAAATGTATCACTTTAATCAATCATTAGCTTTTAACTGGATTATGGTCTTGTATCACACCGAAATGTGAACAACAACACCCAACTTACTATTTCTGTATTATTCTATTACAGCTCTGCAAGGCAATTCCCTCTCTCCAGTCCTCATGCTTCCTCCTTTCATTTGCCATCATCACCCTTAATTCCTTTTATTTCTTCTGCTCAGAGTTTTTAAGATTTAGTGAGGAGTGGAGCAAAAGTACTTGAGGGGCAAACATGGAACTGATGGCATTTCCTCTGGGTCACTTTTGCCAGATCTGAGGACTCAGGCACCTCAACACCCCACACTAAATCCTTGATAACTGCAAAAGGAAAGTCTCAGGAACAGAGAGTTTTCTGTTCAAACACTGAGGCTTCAACTCCTCAACTCAGTCCTCAAAACACACCTGCAGTTGCAAAACAAAACTCAACAATACAGTATTCTAAACCACTTTCATTAAATCACCTTGGCCAATATTTGCCAGAGAATAATAATTCTTAGTGTTTTTTATAGTTTAAATCCAAAAGAGTTTAATACAGAACAGTTTGAGTTTGGTATTAGTGAAATTCAATGTTTTAGGCTATATCTTTCTTAGTGACTGCCTCATTAGCTAGCACTGCTCACAAAGCAGTGCTCTGCCTACTCAGGCCGTAAAAAACAAATAAATGAATGAATGAAATGAAACAAGGATACAGAAATGGTGGCAAAACAATGAGGTATTTCTGAAAGCAGCGTGACTTGCTTAAAATTAACTACTCTATAAATAAAGACAGCATTGCTTTTATAAAAAAAAATTAAGTTCTACCAGATATGTCACTGTTTTTTAATAGATGTACATGAGATTCTAAGGGAGCAGTGTCACAGCCTCAGCACTAACGTGCCTTTGCTGGGAGCGAGGGACAGAAGGACACACATTTACACTTCAATACAATGTGCCAATTTGAAATAACTAAAAAGCTGATCCATACCTTAACGGTGTTCAACATTGCCGTGGCATCCATAAATCAAACAATTCATAGATTATTTTTGTGCAATATGAAGAGAGAAGCTGCCTATGGCTACAGTATTGCTTCGTATGCAAAACAGAGAATTCCATTAAAAAATAAACAGAACAGTGAAACTCCTTTACGCACACAGACACATCTTTCCAGTAAGTTGAAGTTTGATTTTACCATACCCATAAGCAAACTGTGGAAAGGAAGCAGATGTTAAGAGAACTACAATTAAAACAGAGATCATTCTCATTTTGCCTGGAGTTTCCTTGTCCCTCTATGCACGGCATAACCCCCACTCCAGAATTCATTAAAGTGACGAGACACTGTTTGAAACAAAAAAGCAAAAACCAAAAACCAAAAACCAAAAAAACAACCCAAAAAAACAAAAAAAAAAAAAAAAAAAAAAAAAAAAAAAAAAAAAAAAAAAAAAAAAAAAACAAAAAAAAAAAAAAAAGGAATTGAAATTTCAATGGCTATTCTTGAGGCAGATGGGGTGAGCTCAGGAAGCATCCCCTGACCTTTTCCACATGACACGGCCCCGGCAGGGATGCCAGGCAGGCGGCCAAGCGCGCCGCACCTCTGCCAGCGCAAAACTCGGCGGCACGCGCGGAATTACGCGGCGGGTCCTGCCGGAGCTGCTTCCCACTGAACCACGGCCAGCCCTACGGATGGATCCGTACCTTCGGAGCACCTGGGGAGGGAACAGACAGGGTAACAAAGAGCCGGGCTGCTGCAGATACCTGCCACAGGAAAAGAAGGGCTGCGGCAGGAAGAGAACCTGGCGGGGTCACAGCCATAGAGCTGAGCGCGGCCAGGCCGGCAGAGCCCCCCCTAGCCGGCTCTGGGACCCCTGAGCCATGCTGAATGCTCAAAAGGATTGTTTTTAGTCGAGTCTGAGGGTAATACAGTGGAGACGGTGATGGGAGTTTCTAAAGACAAATCCCAAACAAGTTCCAATGCAAAAAACGAGGCATTTCCCAGCTGCTGGTGGCTCTCTATATTCTGGTCAAGAAATACAGTTTTACCTTCCATCTCACTTACACATCTTCAGTTTTTAAGTGACAGGACAAGATTTAGGCATGTGCTGCTCCCCTTTCATTTCTGTGTTTTAAGAATTCTGGACAATTCACCAGAAATCACAAGGAGCAGTTCAGCATGGAAGTTTATTATCCCTTTCTGTCACCATGTTTTTCTGATATTCCTGAGCTTTTGCAATATTCACAAGCCAATTCCAAACAAACCTCGTAGTTTCCATACCCACTCAGCACACACACAGAACCTGCATGCTGCTACCAACATATATGGGGCCAAGTGAATTTGTCAAACACACAGAAGTCACAGAGAGCCTTACTTTTTCTGGAATATTGGTGGGTTTAATCTACACCTACAAAAACTGTAGGAGGATCCAAGCCCTTCTCCCATTCACCCACAAAATCATGGATTTGAGAAGGAAGCAGCTCCACACGTGATGGTTTCACCTTGCAACCACAGAATCCCAGACTGGTTTGGGTTGGAAAGGACCTTAAAGATCATCTTGTTCCAAACCCTGCCATGGGCAGGGACACTTTCCACTATCCCAGGGTGCTCCAAGCCCTGTCCAACCTGGCCTTGGACACTTCCAGGGATCCAGGGGCAGTCACAGCTTCTCTGGGCAACCTATGTCAGGGATTCACTACTCTCAAAGGAAAGAACTTCTCCCTAATATTTGTTACTGTTTGTACTATTTGTTACAAATTTCCTTGCAATTGTCTTTGCAAAGACACCAGATTTTGATGTGCTTTGGGCTTTGCAATTAAGAAACCCACACAGACATGAGCCACACAGCAAGCAAACAAACCAAGACACCCACAAGAAAGACTTTTGTTTCCAAATAAAGAACTTCTTCCCTCAAAACCTCACCCCTGGCTCTGTGCTGAACTTCTCTGCTGTGGGTTAAGACACAAACAACAATTAAGGCTGGGATTTTGGTTACACTAAGGTTGTAAATGAGCTGAAATAAATAATAATTCCAGTTTCTCATAGCATAAGGTGAGAAAACTAAATGGAAATTACAAGGACATAAAAATCTCCAATATCAGAGCAGGGGATTGCTCATGTAAGCAATATGTAAATTTATGCTGTGATGCTCAGCAGTTACTAACTCCAAACCAAGTGTTTCAGCTCAGTTACATATTTTAGCTTATTCCACAAGCAGGCCAGCACTGTCCAGATCACAAATGTGTGCTTTTGGCCAAAGCTTTCAAAAGTATGGCTAGTGAGAAGTTTATGTTCTGCAAAACATGGAATCCCCTCAATTCCATTTAGCTCAGAAGTTGAACAGCTCATTAAGAGACAGCCATCACTGTGTCATTTAGGGAAAGCCAGTCCATGGAATACAACTAAGAAGGACCAAGGGTGACAATCCAGGTTGGAGCAGCAGCACTAGAACCTCAGGAAGATCACCATCCTCAAATATCTCTTCCAGAAAGATGATTAACTATGTTAATAATTAGTTGCTACTAACTATATTACTAATAGGAGAAAAAATAGACCCAATCCACAGTAAATTAATTTTTACAGAGAGTGAAATGTTTGAACCTGAAGTTCATCTGTCCTCAATTAAGAAACCCACAAGGTGCTTTGTGCACAAATTGGGAGAATTTACAACTGTAGCACCTTTTGCTTGTTGACAAACACAGGGGGACCATCTCCTGCTCAGCCTGGTTTATATTCCCAGCCCCACATCAGTGACTGGGCTCAGCCCCATCACGTACTGCAAGTCCTTTCCCTTCTCCTAAGAGTTCAGTGCCAACAGCAATTGATGGTGCAAATGGGAGAGCTGTGTGTACATCCAACCCTATTTCAGTATTTCTGTCCTCAAAGAGACAAAATATCTACTTCATTCTTCAAAGCACCTTCTTGACTATGGCTTCCTTTTTGCCTTTTCCACAATTAAACACAATAAAATCCTGTTAATAGCCTGCATTAATTGTACTTCATAAAGCTTTCTGAGCAAACAGCACCATTTAAAGATGATTTTCAATACAGATGAAATCTTTTCATGTACTTTCAACTCATTTAAGAAATATCAAGATTTGCAGAAGTACACAAATAAGTTATTAAAAAAATAATAATAAAAAAGGAAGTACTCCAAAATGTCTCCTGCGGGAATAACTCTGTATAGTTGTGCTAACTCTGTTTCAAGTTCTTCTCACCTAAATTTAGACAACTAAACATTAGTTTATTAGGCTAATGATTCAGGTTTCCTCTCTTTATAAAGGAAATGAAGGAATTCTGGCAGCAGCAATTTATCCTGCCCTGGGACTGTGGATCAGCTATCAAAAGGGAAAAGGACCAAACGTAGAATTAAAGTCTTGGCTTTGTCACCAAATATCTGATGTATTAAACTGTGGTATGACAACAATTGGTCATCACACATTTTTTACTAAAAAATCCAAAGGCATTAGACACAACATACTTTAACACTATCTAATGTAGAGGTAACCTCTATAATACTTCCAGCTACTTTTAAAATGAAACAAATTTATCTAAAGCAGTAGGAAACACAGTAACCAAAATGAAATACATTGCCATCATTCTTCAATCAGTATTTACAGAAAGGACAGATACATCACATGATTTTTGGATCAATATCAGTTTGGTAAAGCAAGTTACAGTCTCTTAAAATTTTTACTTCCCTTGAAATTTCTGAGGAGCACTTCCAGAGGAAGAGAGAACAGCACTACAGGCAGAACACAGGCTAAAAGGATGGACACTGCGAGCAACTCCAATTCTGCTGACATGTCCTCAATAAAATATACTCTGCTGCAGAAACCTTCTTTTGAAGAGTTTAGAGGATCCCAGAGAACAAGAGTTACGAGCAACAGCACGAGTGGTGTCCAAGAGCTCTCAGGCCTTTATCACACTCATGGAATGGATGATGGAAATCATCTGAACTGAATCAGTCATTGACAGAAAACCTTGAATTTCTTGAGAGAAAACTTCCTATTAGACTTAGGGAAAGGCATTCTGGAAGGAATGATGGGGTACAAGAGTCATCAACTGTAGAATCACAGGATGGTTTGGGTTGGAAGGGACCTTAAAGATCATCCAGTTCCAACCCCTAATGAGAGAAGAGTTGAGATAAACATTTCAAGAACACTGTGAGTGATTTCAGAACTAAATTCCACAATCCTAAAGATGCAAGAGGCCTTGAATTGGGCACAAAGAGCTGACTTAACTTTCTGTATTTTACACAATGTGAAAAGTCTTAACCTAAATGCCTGGGATCCATTATGCTCATTTTTGGAAAGAGAATTCAAAGCTTATGACACTAAAACATCCTTTGAGAGGTGCACGAGCATTCACAGAGAAACATTTTCATCATCTTTGTATCATTCTGGAGTAATTCGGCAACAAAACTATCTAAGTGAGATATCTCCTTCAATTTTTAATTACAGTCATGCAAAATTAAAAATCTTTTGCAAACACCTGTTTTATTGATGTGGACACCCAAGTGTTGACCTGTTCACACCACATTAATTTCCAACAGCCCAAGTGTAAAATTTCAGTACAGCCCAAACTGTCTTGTCTAGTCCAAGGGGGTATAGACAACTGCTGTAAATAAATGAACATTCTAGTCAAAACAATTAACTGTTCAAAACAATGATTTTATACACAAATTAAAGTTGAATTGCCGTAAATATTTTTATAAACTACATAAAAAACATTCTAGCAGATCTCTTTCAAGTTAATATTGATCTTATATAGTAAATGCTTTCCTTAGCCTACACAACATAGTTTGATTTAGGGCAGAAATTACCCTGCTCTAAAACAATTTAGCCATAAAAACTTAGCAAAACCTATTGAAAAATCAAATTAGATAAACTTCTGTCAGTCTTAGACATCTTAGACTGGCAAAAACATTATTCTTTAGTTTATTGCTCATTCATGGATTGAGTTAAAAGATGGTGACTGCTTATCCATGGGATTTGCAACATGCCAGTTTCAGTGCATGCACTTCTGGAATAATTGCAGAGATTCTAATACTGAAAAGAGCAATTCTGAAAACACCACCAACTGCTAAGCTCCTGTCTGAAGAAATCATTAAATTAGTCTTTATTTTCTCCACACAAACGAAAATAATTTTTATAAGAAATGCTTGTTATGCCTTAGGCGCAAGACTTGGAAGAATCCAAAATCATGACCTCCTGTAGGATGGAAACTGGGCCACCATGGGGAAGAGAACTGGGATATGCAGGTCTTCCATGACCTCATTAATTATTAGGAGATCTCTGTGTGCTGGATTTACGGTTTGCTAATCTCACTCCTCACAGGCTCCATCAGCCTTTGGAGCAGCCCAGGATTCACTTCTCTCCATGTTCCTCAAGAACATCTTGGCACAAAACTGGCTTTGGGATGATGCCTCACGGGCAAGTTGTGTTTCCTCTTTCCTAACTTACTCGCTCCGGGCAACACAACTTTCCTGGATCGTTCCTAAATTTTACGTAAGTCCTCTGCTTCAGCAGGAGCAGAGAATGTTGATGCCAACAGCACAGGAAGATTTCCACAACTTACAGAGACATGTGGAGCAATAACTGATGGAGAGACTTCCAGACCTGGCACCTAGAGAATAATTAGCCAACAGAGAGAGAAATGATTTTTCCTGAGACCAATGAAGATGATATTGACCAGATGATATTTGTTATTTCTCAGTGGATAACTGACAAGTTTGAGAAGAAAAAAGGCAACAGTGGCACCAAGTAACTCTACAGGTAAATGGAGCATGTCAAGGCAATGAGCACGAAGAAACCAGAGACACCAGGACAGACTGCACAACCTCTGAACAACCTGCTCCAACACCTGATTGTCCTCATGGTGTAAAAGTGTTTCCTTATGTCCATTAACATTTCAATCACTGGCAATGAAGTATAATTCAAGATTTCTCAAGTTACTGTCCTACATGCAGCCATTTCCTTTCACACTTCTTGCAGCTAGCCACTGTTTGATTCCCCCAAAGACCTGCATGTTTATGAACTGTCTGTGAGCAATTCCACAAAATTCCGGGAGCCTGTAAATAAAGTGTTTGAAAGACACAGATCTAAGAAATCCACAGATTATGTTCATTCCCTAACTGCAGAGTAGTCAGACATCTATACAGCTCACCCAGTGAGACCCTTGGGAGGTCATGTTCTGTTTGTAACAATCAGTTTCACTGTAAACACGAGTTTCAAGTTCCCTGACCCAAATTCAGCAGTTAAAACTTCTCTCCCATGCACCAAGGGAAAACCTGAGCTTTTGCTCTTGTCTTTGCCGAGGCTGGAGAATGGGAAAGCTTCTTCATCTTTGGGAAAACGAAACTGGACAGCTCAATCTTGTAGAGGGCTATGGACTCTTCCACACAAGCACAAACATCATTTAAACCTCATTCCTGGCAAAAAGCTTTCAACCAAATGCTACATGTGTGCAGGAAAGAGGACTCGACTCACAGCAAGGTTATTTTCAGCACTACTTAAGACATTTACCCATGGTTCCTTCACAGCTACAAAGATCTGGCCACAAAGAACCTCCCACTGGTTTAAGAGATGAAGTAACTCTTCAAGTAAAGTTGGACTTGATCATCTCGGAGGTGTTTTCCAACCTCAATGATTCTATGATACCAAACAGATCAGAATGGACAGTGTGCTTACCAAGAGGTGACAATGATGGCCCAAGTTGTGACAATGAAGGACCAAGAGCTGGGATTTCATGGCTAAAGGTGCTGGCACATGGGTTACAGCCAGTCCTGGAAGGGACATGGCTAATGGAAGACACACAAGGGTTACAGCCAGTCCTGGAAGGGGCATGGCTAATGGAAGTCACACAAGGGTTACAGCCAGTCCTGGAAGGGGCATGGCTAATGGAAATCACACAAGGATTACAGCCAGTCCTGGAAGGGGCATGGCTAATGGAAATCACACAAGGATTACAGTCAAGTCCTGGAAGGGGCATGGCTAATGGAAATCACACAAGGGTTACAGCCAGTCCTGGAAGGGNNCCGGGACCTCGTGGGGCGGCTGTCGGGGCTGCCGCGGCGGCCGCAGGTGGTCGGTGGGCTCGCGGCTCCTCAGGCGCCGCCGGGGTGAGGGCCCTGCCATCCCCTCACCACAGCGCCGCCCTCACGGCCTCGCTGAGCGCCCACCTCAACTGTGCTGCCTCTTGTACCTCTGCTGCGTCATTCGTGAATTAATTCACTTCGAATTAAGCGATTTTTAGCTGAATTTAACTTTTGTTGGTACTGTTGCAAAATGTGGAAGGTGTAAAAATTTTCTTCAGGATGTTTGGTGCGTGTGTGCTTTCAAGCCTCATCTACAAGAAGGGAGGTCTAATCCGTGGAACAAACAGCAGCTCACCAGCTCTAAGTGATGTTCAGGTGTTAGAAAAGCAAGTTATTTTTGGTAGAGTTGCCTTAAGGTTGAGGCCTGGACATGCTTCATGATCTCAGATCTAGAGAGTTTAGGATCTCAGACTTGGGTAGTTTAACAAAGCCTGGGGAGAAGGATGTGCCTCTGCTGTGTCATTCGTGAATTAATTCACTTCGAATTAACTGATATTTAGCTGAATTTAACTTTTGTTGGTACTGCTGCAAAATGTGGAATATGTAAAAATTTTCTTGAGGATCTTCTGGGGAGTTTGATGCGTGTGTGCTTTCAAGCCTCATCTACAAGAAGGGAGGTCTAATCCGTGGAACAAACAGCAGCTCACCAGCTCTAAGGGATGTTCAGGTGTTAGAAAAGCAAGTTATTTTTGGTAGAGTTGCCTTGCTAAGGTTGAGGCCTGGACATCCTCTGAACTTCATGATCTCAGACCTAGAGAGTTTAGGATCTCAGACCTAGAGGGAGTTTAACAAAGCCTGGGGAGAAGGATCTGCCAGTGATGGTGAACACAGGAAATGCCCAATTGATGGGCCACAAAGACATCTGGCAGAACTGCCAAGCTGAGGAATGAACTAATAAATCCAACCTGGCAATTGTGCTGAATCCACGCCAGCTGGGTGAAAGGTAATTCTGGCAGGGGGAGATCACAACCGCCAACTCATGGACCACTGACCCAAGAAACCACCAACCCAAAAGAGAAGAAACACTGAGCATGGCACTAATTAGCAAGAGAGGAGCAAGAGAGTCATTAACCAATGGAAGATAGAACAGTAATTAAAAGAGAACTATGTAACATGTAGCCAATGAACATGGATGGCTTATTAAGAAAACCTTTGAAACCATGTCTGAGGTACAGATTAGGGAAGTTTTTTATTGTGAGCAACGTTGGACATTGCCAGCACCCAAAAGTTGATAAGGACAAGGTGTTCCTGTCTCTTTGATAGTCAAATAATCTATCTGCTAATTGAAACTTGGTCTTAAAGGAAATCTCCACTTCCCAGTTTATCTGATTTGCACAATTATGTAAAATGGTGCGGAGCTGCAGCTGCATTTCAGTG
>VYZR01041151.1:17025-31268 GCA_013400675.1 Oxylabes madagascariensis | reverse complement strand
AGGATGTGTGAGATGGAAACAAAAGATGGGAAGTCATTTCACATTTACTTACAGCAGGTATAGCAGAACAAGTTTCAGTGTCTGCCCTGCCAGTTTTTTTTATCTCTCCTGAGAGTTACATGGGTTAAGAGTCTGCAAGAATTTTTTTGCTCACAGATCTTTCCTCATTTTTTACATACAAATAATAAAAACAAAGATGAGGGAAATATACAGATAAACCCCTCAAATCATAAAAAAGCCAGGCACCAATCTAAAAATTAAATTATTAATTTCATTACTTTGAAAATACATAATGGAGAACTGGATAAAGATAGCAATTAACATTAGTCAGAAAAGTGAGGACTAGGCTTAGGGTCAAGGGAGCCACAAAGCCTACAGCTCCAGGAACACTGGGGATGCAAGAAGCATGCCAAGGGGGAGCATGGCACTGCAACTCTTCTCCAACTCCAACATCTGTCCCATCTGGGCTGTCCCTGATGCTGTGCCAGACAGCCTCACCCCTGCCTTTATGATTACTATTTTGAGGCTACTAAGAAAATTGTTGAGTAGAGACACCTTATATTTATATCAAGTAGAGTATGTAATTCTTTTTTACATTGCTGGTTTTTGCTTACTCTAAGGAAAAATCATCATATCTTTTATACAGAGGAAATCCTCTCATTTTTCCTCACTAATTGTTATTGTTCAGTGTGGGCTGGCACACACAACTAAGCCTTGTCCTGCATTTATGTTTTCTATTTCTTTTCTGTGTTTTTATAGACACCTTTTTGAATTTTTTGCAGTATCTACCTGCCTTAACAGAATTAATTTTTAGTATTACTGTGGTTTTTGTTCAATCAAGGGATGTTTTTATTTTACCTAGGCTACATTTTATTCTATTTACTGTGGTTTGGAGAACAGGTTCCTGGCTTTCCAGTCAAACAACACAGTCATATCACATTTAAGCTGCCCTGTACTGTTCCTTCTTTTTCATAACACCAACAAATTTTAACTTGTTCATCTGGTTTTATTTTCTCAACATGGATGTACACACCAGTCCCTGTTGTTCTTCCCTGTGTTAGGTTTTCCTTATGATAGCCAATGGCTTTAGCTTACTACAGGTAAGTGAATAATAATAACACTTGTGTTGGTACTACTCTTACCCCAAATCTTTACATATCCTCAACTCTGTATTCAGCAATACACTTACAGAGACATGTAAGACACATTGTACAATATTTTCGTGGACAAAAACAAAATGCAGTGGTAATACCTGCTAAGTCACTGGGAAATAAATCATGGAATAAACTGAGGAAAACATTTTCACCAAGGATGCAGTAAATTTCATCTGTAAAATCAATTATTGTTATTGCATTCCAAGTTTGGCTTTAATTTGACTCTTTTTCTGCACTGCTGCTTCTTTTTGTTACTTGCTCCTCCCTGATATTCCTGTTCTCTCTAGGCCAATTTTTGCATTCTTAGCTCTAGAATTTATGATAAAAATGATTTTACAGACAGTGAAACGAGATCATTATTTTAACCATTCTGGTGCTTAACAAATATAAGCTCATGCATAATCATGCCTTTTTTTCTGTCAAATCCTAAATGACAATTACAGTTTGATGTGCCTGTGAAATCACTGGTTTACTTACAAGTGCTAAACTCTGTCCTCAGAGGAGGAAAGCTTAAAATAGTGGAAAGAGTAAGGTTAGAAAAATGTACTTGGACAGCACTAAACATATAGAAAATGTCTCTGAATCCCAGGTTACTTTAGAAATCAAACGCTGCTATTTGCCAAATGATTACTGCTGTCCAAATAATAAAATTTCAGTTTGTTCTCCAGACTCCCTTTTGACTAGGGAATAGTCTGACTTTGGTGAGATACCTGTCATTTGAGAAAGCTCTTAGCTTTTAGCTACTGCTCATATTTTCAGATTCATGTACAGGGCTACAGGTTATCCTGCAGTATTTGGTATTTTCCAGAGGAGTATTTTGCATATGTTTGCATTTTTTTTATCATTCCTTCTAATCTGTTTTGTAGACACAAAATTGGCAATAGATGTGAAGAAGCAAAAGCAGAAAGGCTAAGATTAAAAGAAAACCACTGAAATACATTTAAAAAAACCCTTAGCGTCTGAATGTAGCAAAATGCATTTATTTTTTCACCATCTATTATACAGCCCATAATGATGTTTTACAGCCTAAAGATCAGATATTTTATCTTTCAATCCATCTCTTTCTGCATAGTCTAAGAAGAAATAAGGTAAGTTTGGTAATTTTAAATCTAACTTTTAGAAAAGTGTATCTGCAAAAACGTTACAGATGAACAAAATTAATCTCATAATTGAGGGAGAGTGAGAGTACAGAGTCATAGGAGTATTCAGACTGTGGCTTTATTCACTGTTTCCTTCTGAGTTAAATAAAAATTCTTTACAGTATGACTGACAATCTCAAACCAAACTTGAGAAGTGTAACAAGGACAAGTGCAGGACTCTGAACCTGGGAAACTCTGATTGTGTCTATAAACCGGGGAATGAGAGGCTGAAGAGATGTGCTGCAGAAAGGGACCTGGGGTCCTGGTTGTTGTCAGGTTGAATACGAGTCAGCAGTGCCCTGGCAGCCAGGAGGGCCACCCTGGGGGGCATCAGGCACAGCATCACCCTGGGCAAGGGAGGGGATTGTCCTGCTCTGCTCTGAGCTGGGGTGGCCTCACTTTAAGCCCTGGGGTCAGTTTTGGGGTCCACAATAGAAAAAGACATAAAACTGTTGGAGAGTGTCCAAAAGAGGGTTACAAGGATCTGGAGAGGAAGCCTTGTGAGGAGCGGCTGAGATAATTTGATCTGTTCAGCCTGGAGCAGACTGAGGGGAGATCTCCTTGCAGTTACAACTTCCTTGTGATGGGAAGCAGAGGGACGAGTTCTGAATTCTTCACTCTCATGACCAGTGACAGGAGTTGAGGAAATGGCATGAACCTGAGTTGGAAGAGGTTTAGGTTGCTTATCAGGAAAAGGTTCTTCACCCAGAAGGTGGTTGGGCACTGGCACAGGCACCCCAGGGAAGTGGTCACAGCACCAAACCTGGCAGAGTTCAAGAAGTCTTTGGACAATGCTCTCAGGCACAAGGTGTGACTCTGGAGGTGTGCTGCACAGGTCCAGGAGTTGGACTTGATGATCCTATTGGATCCCTTCCAACTCAGCATATTCTATGATTCTAGGAATATTCTTCTAAAGAATTTTAAAGCTAAGGGTAAAAAATAGAAAGTAAATTATATTACCTTTAACAAAATAAGAACAGTAACTGTCAGTTCACTGTCAAAGGCTGAGCTATCTTATCCTTTTGGCTGTGGTGTTACTTGTGCGCAGATCTATGGAACCTCTAGGTACTCATTTTTTTTTCTTTATTATTTTTTCCCTATATCTTTCTGTTTTATTTTATTAAACTTAGAATCTTCTACATCAGCATACACGCAAGGCTTGGGTTATGTCTTTACTGTCAGTAAATGGCTCCACAGATTTTGGCATGCACACTGGTATACACTTCCTGCTGTTTTGACTCCCTAATTACTAAAAGACTATTGGTAGATGGATGTTAAGTATGGACAAGAATGTGGTAGCCAGTATTACTGGCAGTCATGCCTGAAAAATAAATGGAATATGCCCAATTTAAATGGGCAATACAGTTAGAAATCTGTCTGAAAATTATTTTCATCATTGAAACAACCTAAAAATCTAGGCTAGATTATCAATTTATATTTCTTAATATTTATTTTTACTGAAAAGTTAATCCCACACTTCATGTCACGCACAAAACCCCCAGTGACTTTCTAAAATTACTGCAACTACATTCATGACAAAAGATTTTCCTGTTTCATAAGCAGATTTTCAAATAGTATAGGAAGTGGGAATTATACAGCAGAAGTGTTGTAGGTTACCTACAACAGCCTTTCTAGCTGTGCTAACACTGTTCTCTTCCTGGCTTGTGACACACTATTTTGAAGCATTACAGTGTTTGGCAGGATCTTGATCCATATAAGACACAGCAGATATTCTTATCCAGTTAAGTAACAGTTATATTACTGCTGGGATCAAGAGGAGGTTAAAAAACAGATGTGGTGTTCTTTGGCTTCCTTAACAAACCTAACGATTATATTTATGTTTCAGGTATTGCCATAACATCCGCTCTGGACAGATATTTCAAAACCATCACACTCTGAATGTAAATCTAATTGATAGGCAGACAGTCAAATTAATAATAACCACATTACAAATATACTGTTATTTGTTTGCAGAAGCCACTGTGATGTGGTAGGAAAAATATACATGGATAAAGACAAATTGTGAACTTTTGCAAAGAGCTTCAATTGCTGCATTATTAGTGTTCACAACTGTTGAAAATGTAAAAATTTCTGAACTAAGATATGAATTTTGGCTTGGGAAAAATCTTCATTTTCTATGCATTGTTCCTGGCAAAACTCTTTACAGTTATGAGGGAAGTGACATAACTATGATGAAAAACAATCAAAGTGTCCAAATTTCTTTTCCTCTGGTCACAAGTGTTGCATTCTTAGCTGCGTATCAATCCACTTATCGAAAGAGGAAAGGTTTATCTCTTGTCTCTTTTTTCCAGCATTTTTTCAGAGAAACTGGAAATGTGGTTTTAATTCCTGCTGCCTGAGGAAATCACTGAACAAAGAGAAGGGCTTCAGCTGCAACGCTATTTTGTGGACATGCAATAAGTATCATTGGTGATTGCATTTCTGAGTTGCATTTCTTACTAGGTTCAGATATCACCCAAATGCTTTGGTATGCACCTTCTGGAACACAGTCAGAAATCAGGCAGTGCTTTGCATATCTGATGACTTTTTTTTGTATTTGTCATTGTATTTCTAACACTTCCCATCGTATGTCTTTTACCAGAACTTGTATATGGTGTTATTCCTCACATTAAAATATTCATTATTTTTCTACCTAATTTCTAAGAGTAAGAAGGTTGAATTCCTACAATCACTGAACAACAGCAGTAAAAGCACCCTAAAATCTTCTTTCTCTAAATAATTTTCTAACTCTAGGAATACAGCAAACATAAATAATCTGGTACTTTATGGTATTTTACAGCAGGAAAACATTGCTACAGTCAAATAACTAGAGAAAGTTAAAATATGAAGCATGAACCCTAACAATAATGGACTTGCATGCTAGTATTGCAAGTTGTATGCTGGAAGGTTTCCAGAGGCTTCTATATTACAATAAATCTTACTGGTGACAGATTTTCTGTTCTGCTGACATTTCTTTCATCTGTGTGTTTCTACGAGTATTAACTGAACTCGTTCAGGTGGGGATCTAAGTGACTACCAAGTTGCATGGTCAAGGACATTGCAAATTTTAATACTAAATTTACTTGAACATGTAGAGGTTGACAATGAGGCTGAAACACTCCTCCATAAGACAGACTCTCACTAACTGTAGTGGTTATTAGCTTTTATATCAAGCTTTCAACAATTTCAGTTGCTAAAAGCTGCAGGAATATTATACAGGAAAAGTTAACTATCCAATGTGACACCTTTTTGGCTTGTGTAAAATTTAGGACAATAAAATTCCAAACCCTTTCTAGACCTTCTGTAGGACAGTGGCAATAGTTACAGTAGTTGCAGTAGTTACAATAACTGCAAATTATATACAAGTGTGAATTTTACCTATACAAACAATTATAAATACTATATCAGACACTAGATTCAGAGCTCATTCAAATGTTATATGAAATGTGGATCCAAATATTACACGCTGTGTAAATTTAAAGCCAGAAGTTATAAATATAGGAAATTTTGAGTGTTCTCCATCCATTGTAGTTCACTAGTGTAAGCTCTCACCTCATTCCCACCTACAACCTGCCCCTTAGTAGCCTTTTGATGCTACAGACACATGAAGAAAATTCTAAATCAGAACTTTAACTTTCAACTAAATGTTATTTTAATTTTTAAAAGCCATGCAAGGCTTTGTGAGCACTAAATGGTAACAGTTCGCATAAGATGCAATGTTGTTCCCTTTCCTTAAGTATTCCACTTCAGAATGTTTTCTCCTAGAAAAAGAAAAAAGAGGACATTTTTACTTCAGCCTAGTCTTTCCTGCTAATAGTCTTCCTGGAAAAAAAAAAAAAATTGGAGACACCAGGACTTCACTTTTTCAGACTCAGTTTGAAAAATATTCTCATAAAACAAGGGAAGATACAACTCCCAGCCAGGAGTATCTATTGCCAACATACCATCCAAGAAGAAATATATTCACAATTTTGAAGGTCTACAGAGTAAGTTAAAAACCAGAAACAAATGTAAGCAACAATTGAACAATGATAGCAAGAAATCAACAAGGTTAACAAAATTTTAAAAATGGACTAAAAAAACCCTAAGAGGCCTGGGATTTCCTCACTAGATTCATATGGATTTAATTTTTTTTAAAAAATGATATTTCTTGAGACTGTTATCAATTCTGATTTACTTTGTTGTTAGCTGTTGTTACAAAAGTTTGTGTAATAAAATATTTTTTACAGGATACAATGAGCAAACAGGATCAGCCAGAAAACAAGCACCTCTATCCAAATTTAAAATACAAAAAAAATTATTTTAAATACAGAGAATATAATGTAAAATAGATATACCAGCCTAATTTATTTGGATCACAAAGAAAATTAAAACTTTTATAACACTGCAGCTAACAGATGACAAGATTAATATCCATTCTAGAGAGGTGTGCACCCCAAAAGTATGTGTACATATATTTGTACTATTAGAATATTATTTTAACCTTCTTCCAAACACTTATGACTTTGAATTAAAATAATAAAAAAAAATAAAAAAAGGAAATTAATCTCTTGGCTTGATGGCACTGGAAGATAAAATTTTGACTTTGTCAGTTTATCTTGCAACTGAGTAACATAAAATATCATAGCAAATTTCTTGAACAAATATTCTGAAATGAAAAGTCATAGTGTTTCATCAAAGAAAATCAGTTAAAATGTTTTGACTTTATTGAAATTATTTCAGCTTTCTTTAAAGAAGAGTTATTGAAACCTAGATGCTTTCATTTTAATGAGGTGATGTTCTTCAATGAAAAAAGTATTATCTCAGAATATTTTATAAGATTTCAATTTTCCTTTTCACGTCTAATGCAAATGTGCATTTGAAATTAACAGCTTACACTGGGAGACAGAAAAGCGTTTCATATTGGCATAAAGCTTTGCTTCCATGGAAGGTGTCATGTTTTAAGCCCAGCTGGAAACTGAGAACCACACAGCCTCTCACTCAACCTCCTTCTCCCTTCCCACCAATCCAGTGGAATGGGGATGAGAATCAAAGTAAAACTTGTAGGTTGAGGTAAGAATAGTTTAATAAGGAAAGCAAAAGCCACACACAAAGGAAAACAAGGAATTAATTCACTGCTTCCTGTGGGCAGGGAGGTATTCAGCCATTGCCAGGAGAGCAGAGCCCCATCAAATGTAATGGTTACTTGGGAAGACAAATGCCATCACTATAAATGTCCCCCCAGTTGCTCTTTCTTCCCTACTGCTTTATATACCGTGCATGGTGTCACCAGGTCTGGAATATTCCTTTGGTCAGCTGAGGTCACCCATCCCAGCTCTGTCTCATCTCAACCTCCCATGAAACCCTAAGTTCCTTGCAAAACAAGGCTTTGGCTCTGTATAAGCTCAGCACAGCAATTNTGCAACTGAGTAACATAAAATATCATAGCAAATTTCTTGAACAAATATTCTGAAATGAAAAGTCATAGTGTTTCATCAAAGAAAATCAGTTAAAATGTTTTGACTTTATTGAAATTATTTCAGCTTTCTTTAAAGAAGAGTTATTGAAACCTAGATGCTTTCATTTTAATGAGGTGATGTTCTTCAATGAAAAAAGTATTATCTCAGAATATTTTATAAGATTTCAATTTTCCTTTTCACGTCTAATGCAAATGTGCATTTGAAATTAACAGCTTACACTGGGAGACAGAAAAGCGTTTCATATTGGCATAAAGCTTTGCTTCCATGGAAGGTGTCATGTTTTAAGCCCAGCTGGAAACTGAGAACCACACAGCCTCTCACTCAACCTCCTTCTCCCTTCCCACCAATCCAGTGGAATGGGGATGAGAATCAAAGTAAAACTTGTAGGTTGAGGTAAGAATAGTTTAATAAGGAAAGCAAAAGCCACACACAAAGGAAAACAAGGAATTAATTCACTGCTTCCTGTGGGCAGGGAGGTATTCAGCCATTGCCAGGAGAGCAGAGCCCCATCAAATGTAATGGTTACTTGGGAAGACAAATGCCATCACTATAAATGTCCCCCCAGTTGCTCTCTCTTCCCTACTGCTTTATATACCGTGCATGGTGTCACCAGGTCTGGAATATTCCTTTGGTCAGCTGAGGTCACCCATCCCAGCTCTGTCTCATCTCAACCTCCCATGAAACCCTAAGTTCCTTGCAAAACAAGGCTTTGGCTCTGTATAAGCTCAGCACAGCAATTACAAAACCATCCCTATATTATTTGGCACAAATCCAAAACACAGCCTATACTAGCAACTGAGAAGAGAAGAAAATTAACTCTACCCCAGCTGAAACCAGCACAGAAGGAAAGGAGGTGGGGAGACTAACCTGCCAGACATTTCACAAGCTACATACATGACTACTGCATCAAGAAGTTTGTTTTGAGCAGGGTCACAAAAGAGTGATGGTTATTTTAACCCTACATCAGACCATATCCTATTATAGTCAATTGTATATTACTTTTTCCAACTCCAAAATGTAAACCAAATCTAAAATGAGAAGAATAAGGGCATCTACTATAAGACCCTGCTTATCATTCTATTGTCTATATAAATTATACTCAGAAGAGCTTTTCAAATTTCTCTTGCCTTTTAAGAACATCCCACCATAAAAATATTTTCCAGCTAGCACTGAATTAAATCCATTGTGCTTTCCTGTGACACTGATGAAGGAATTGTGTGCTATGTTTTCATGACAAACACATCATTAGTGTACATACATTTAAGCTGATTATTTCATTCAGCAAGAAGGGACATTAGGGTTAGAATGGTACAAAAGCACAAATCACACTTGATGTTTCCCAAATACCAAGCTTTGTGTGATTCAATCAAGATTTCATCAAATGTTTTATTAAACTCAGTCACGCGAGCCTTGCTGAAGCCAGATGATGTCTTATTATCAACTAGGAGTAAATTACATTCATTTTTGAACTGAATTTCAATGAAACTTTTTCTAAAATACTTGGAAGCTAGAATGGGGTTAACTTATAAAACCACAAAATTGCTACTCTGTTTTTCCCTAGAAATGAAATGGTAAGCAGATGAAATCAGCATTGTAAATATTGCTGATCACAAAAAAATTGAAGAGTACGATACTAGCAATATATGGTATGATCATTAATCACTAAAAGAAATTCACTTTGATTTACTCCTCATTTGTATTACAAAAAGTATCATTTTAATTTGAAACAAACAATAAGAAAATGATTCCTGACTAGAGAGATAAATTGCATGTTAGTAAACAGCATAAAAAATGTGGCATATTTCCTCCATATAAAAGTTCCATTTTCCGTCTTTTATATGTAAGGTGAACAGGGCAACGACCTAAACATACATATTCAAAAGCATGAATGAGCCTTCCATTCAGAGAGTGGGAAATAAAATGTTGAAAAGAGAAGTTTCTGCAGCAGACCTTCCTGAAACAGACCCTATGTTAACAGTAACATGTGCTAGATGAGGTGTATTAAACGCAGAAAGACTTACCTGTCCACTGAACTGCTAATTCTACACCTGAGGTATGCTGAGTGGAATGGCTCTCATAATCTGAAGATAAAATAACTTCTAATCAAGGGAGAAAGGGTATTTCTAACCACTGTAATGCGCACTCCAGAACTGGAAATCATGGCATTAATTTAGCTGCAAGTACAATTGTAAGAATCCTACTTTAGAAACTATCTTAGAAATTACAGAACAATGAACAAAGGGGTAGGGATCCAGCTCTCTGAGGTACGTGTGAGGGCGAACCTGGTTCTCTCCCATCGTTGTCCGCTCATGTCTGTGAGTAGATGGCCTGGTTTTCATCACTCCATTCACACCAATTAAACCTGTTAGCAGGCACTGATAATGCGCAACTGCACACTCAGGCCACATGTCAGTCAGGTAAAATAATGTGTTTACACTTGTTTCCGAAAGCAGCTGATTATATGAAGCTTGGCATGCTGCACTGGGCACACCTGGCAGGATGGGGATAGCAGGGGCTGCAGGGTTGCCTGCTTGGGAGGAGGCCATGAACCACGCTGTACTGGTATCAGGAGGAAAAGGAGGGGCAGACATATGAGGAGACACCAAGGAGCCACTCTTGGGGAACAAGCATTTGGGGGCCCATAGCAGGAGACGTGCTCTTGGGAGGAGGCACTTCATGCAGAAGAGGAATACCCTGATGGGCAGTGGCCTGCACATGACCCATGGGAAACAGGGAAACGCCAGGGGACTGCAGCCCATGAAGAGCATGTGCTGGAGGCTGTGCACTGAGAAGCACAGAGATGGGGGGATGCCCGGTACAGAGCAAGTAGCAGCAGTGAGAAACTCTTACGCACAACTCCAACTTCCTGCATGGCACAGTCAAAGGAAGTTGGATGGTCTGAGTTTAACTCACAGTGAAAACAAAGAAGTTGACAGATGAAAGGGGTCAGGAGAGGCGCTCAGCTTAAGCTGAGCCTAGAAAATGGGGGAATAAAGGTCTTTAACTGTTTATGTCTTCTTTTTTTATCTCAATTACAAATCAGTGAATAGAAATTTATATTAACTGGGAATGAATTAAACTAAATGTAAATAAGCTCCCTGAGGGAAGTCTGGTTTTTCTGCAACACATCCATAAGTTCTTATATTTTTTATGAGAATTTCACTATCATTCAGTTGATGAGATTAATCAGACAGAGGATATAAAACTGTGTTATCAGCTTAATTATTACCATTAGTCTTCCCCTGGAAGATGTCTGATGTATGACTAATTTTAAATATATACTGAAGTGAAACTTATGGCCCTGATAGCCACAGCAGATGTTCAGGACTGTTTGCTCTTCATTCTTTTTGTTTACATTATATTGCAATGGTTCTACTTTTTTGTAGTGGATACAAAAGTGGAAGTATGTCTTCCTTCTCTAGTACCAGAATGTATACATAGCATCAAAAACTTCCAACACATTCCAGTGTTCAAACCCTTAACTGCAAATTGGAAATTTAAACTGAGCACTTGTTTGAAAACTGAGTGTAAAGAATGAAAAAGAAGGAGATGTCTGACTTGAAATAGTGTTATTAATGAGTAGATGATAGGTCACAAATCATTTTTTATCCAGCTACACTGAATCATTCAAGTAGTGAAACATAAAGCAGCCATTCTGACTCTTACTGCAGTATAACCCCTCTTAGATACGACTTCCTGAAGCATAGACCATTCCAAGACTGACACCTCAGCAGGTTGAGACCACAGCTTCTCTAATAAGCTAATACAGCAGTTACAGCAAGCTGACAGGAAAATAGCAAGGAAATAATTGATTAAATATAAAAAAGGGTGGTCAGGATTGTGCAAGATAGTGCAGTTTCTCTCAATACTGATTAAAACAAACAAACCAAAGATAATGTGGCATTTACAAACCAAAATTCTTTCCCTTTCAAAATGCAGAGTCTAATTAGACAACCATATGAAGAAACAGATGCATAATTTACTGTTGGATAGACATTACATAACAGTAGAATCACACTGGGAATTTCTAGTGTCAAAATTTTGCCAGCATATCTTATTATTTATTACTTCCTCAGGGAAGATTGAGGACTCATAAAACATCATTGACCAAACTGTCCAAATATCTCCTTTTATGACCAGGTGACCCTCCTGGCGGCTTCAGCAAAGCCTTTGACACAGCATACGCCTGGAAAAGCCCATGGCTTGGACAGTTTCATTCTACACTGGGTTAAGAACTGGCTGGACAGCCAAGCCCAGAGACTGGTGATGAATGGTGTTGCATCCAGCTGCAGACCACTCACTGATGGTGTCCCCCAGGGATCAGTCTTGGGCCCCATCCTTAACTCTAATTTTATTGATGATCTGGATGAGGGGATTAAGTCCTCCACCAGTAAATTTGCAGCTGACACCAAGTCCTGGAGCGCAGGAAGGCTCTGCAGAGGGACCTGGACCGGCTGCATAGATGGGCCAAATCCAATATGAGGATTAGTGAGACCATGTGCCAGCTCTTGCACTTTGGTCACAACAACCCTGTGCAGCACTACAGACTGGGCACAGAGTGGCTGGACAGCGGTCAGGAAGAAAGGGACCTGCGAGTAGTGATTGACAACAGACTGAACATGAGCCAGCAGTGTGCCCTGGTGGCCAAGAAGGACACACTACAAGGCATTCCTGATCCAAGCATCCTGGCCTGTATCAGGAATGGTGCGGCCAGCAGGAGCAGGGAGGTCATTCTTCCCCTGTACTCGGCACTGGTGAGGCCACACCCGGAGTGAGGTGTCCAGTTCAAGGCCCCCAAAGAAAGATATTGAGATGCTCAAACACATCCAGAGAAGGGCAAAAAGGCAGGTGAAGAATCTGGGATAGAACGCCTATGAGGAGTGCCTGAGAACTGGAGTTGTTTAGCCTAGAGAAAAGGAGGCTCAGGGGTGACCTTATCACTCTCTACAACTTCCTGAAAGGAGACTATAGCCAGGTGGAGGTCAATATTTTCTCCCAGACAACCAGAGACTGGACAAGGGGACACAGTCTTAAATTGCATCAGGGGAAAATTAGGCAGGGCACTAGGAAAACATTCTTTGCAGAAAGAGTGATTGGACACTGGAATGAACTGCCCAGGAAGGTGGTGGAGTCACTGTACCTGGATTGTTTAAAAAAAGACTGGATGTGGCACTTAGTGCCATGTTCTAGTTGACAGTGTGGTGTCAGGTCATAGGTTGGACTCGATCCCAAATTTCTTTTTCAACCTAGTTAATTCTGTGATTCTGCGATTCTGTGATTCTGCGATTCTGTGAAACAAATGGGAGGACCTGGAAGTCCTGATAAGGCATGTGATTTTTTACTGTTTGAAAATTCTCAAAACTTTAGATGAGAATCTTTTCATAGATAGCCGGTATCAGTCTATTACTTTTCTTAGCATGGGTTATAAGTAGAAGATGTTCTCATTTGTCTTTTTAAGGTTTTCTCACTATTTTGTACTAAAATATTAGAAGACTAAACACAGCATAACCTCAGATTGGGATACTGATATGAAAATTGTCTGTTTCTGCATGACAAAAATTCCAATTCTACATACACCCAATAATAAGAGTGATTTCAGTTGGAAGGGACTTTCTAAAGATCATAAAGTCCAACCCCCCTGGCAGGGGGGGCAGAGATATCTCCCACTGTACCAGGCTGATCAAAACCCCATCCAACCCTACTGTGAATGTTTCCAGGGATGGGGCATTGCCCATGGAGCATCCAAAACTACTCTGGGCAGCTTCTTCCAAGGTCTTGTGACCTTTATTGCACAGAATTTCTTCCTTATACCCAATCTAAATCTATTTTCTTTCATTTTAAAACCATTACCTCTTGTCCTGTCACTACAGACCCTCTTATAAGCCCTTCTTATGTGTTGAAAGACTGCAATAAGGTCTTCCCAAGCTGTCTCTTTCCCGGGCTGGACCTAGAAAGAACCGAAAAAAGTCTAGCCTGTCCAATAGACTGGTTTGAATGATAGTNTTTTTGTTTTGTTTTGTTGGTTTTTGTTTGTTTTTGTGTTTGTTTTTGGTTTTTTTTGTTTTTGTTTGTTTGTTTGTTTGCTTTGGGTTTTGGTTTTGGTTTTGGTTTTGGTTTTGGTTTTGTTTTTTGTTTTTTTTTACTTGTTTAAATGTTGCTAACAGTTTGACAAAATACTGCGAACATCCCTCTTGTGAACTCTTTTATTCCTTCAGGGATTAAATGTAGTAGTTAACAAGTAACAGCTTAAATCAGTAAATATAAGTGAGTTCATAATTCTTCCTTGATGGTTAGGATANTTCAGCCTAAAACAAATGTGATTATAGAATATGGTTGAAAGTTACATGGAAAATGATTACTTTTTTTAAGAATTAAACATTTGAAGGGAATTGTTGCTCCCTTCTTTCGACTGCGTGCATGAGTATACAAAAGGCACAAATCTTACATTTAATAGTTTAAATATCTTTTTGCTTCTTATTAGCTGCTAACAA
>VYZR01041139.1:43373-58116 GCA_013400675.1 Oxylabes madagascariensis | reverse complement strand
CTCACTTGAGTACAGCCTAGTTAGGAATTAAAGCAAAAAAGAAAAAAATAAAGATATTCAAGGCTGTGTTTTTTCTTCAGAACATTGTGCTCTTTAAAGCATGTGGATAATTAGCATGAACCAGCAGAGCTGGCCCAAGTAGGAGGTTTTCCATCCTGATGTACCATCTGCAAGAATGGTTAAAGGATAAATGCAGCTTACATTGTTCCAGAAAAGACTTCCAATAGAGAGAAGTAATAAAGGCTTCCCTCTATAGCCTAGTCAGGTATACACAAATACAGGCAAAGCATAATCTTGGGATGCCGTGGAGGAAATCCCTATGGATTCATTCAACCAAAACTGAGAAAAGTACAAAATGTTTTTGACCGTTTCCACGGGGTTTCTAAATGTCAATGGAAAGATACAGGGCTGCAAAGGTATTCTAGAGACAGGAGAATTCACTGTTCCTGAAAACTTCACTCTTTGGGCAGGAACCAGTGTAGTTCTAATCATGGAAACTGTAATTATGACAGTCAGAGTGTAAGTAGCATTCTCACAGGCCCTTTTGTTTGGGTTCCATTCCTAAAGCAGTTGTTTCCTTCATTAAAGTTTTTGCACTTTATTCAAAGGAAATTGATAACATTCAACGTCATTTGCAGAAATATCCCCTTCCATTTCAGTTATGAGTTTCCTGGACTTTCCTCTGTAGACATCTTTTGCACCACAGTTGTAGGCCCACTAAGGTCTCCAGTGTGCCCAGTCTGTGACAGCTACCCCAGTGAAGACCTCAGCTGAGATGTAATAGTTAATGCCATGCCTTTTTTTTCTGGATGGGTTTGAAAACTGAAGTTTTAGGGCATGCCACCATTAACACGGATTTCCTGTGATGTGCCTCCCCTCTTGCTTTGTCTAGGGGGCTTCAAATATATAGAACATTTTCAGGTTCAGTACATTGTATCTCAGGAAGCATAGTTCTGTCAGGCATCCCAGAAGTCTTGAAAGGCCTACTCTCCCAAACTGGTGGTCAGGCTGAACTCAAAGCAAGAGAAGTCCAGATGAGTGGTATGTACAGTCATGCCAGGGGCAGAAAGGTGAACAATGCATAACCATGTTCCGTTTCCAGGAAGTACTTTCATAACTTAAGAGATGACATTGGGCAGATCTCCCAGTTTGTCTGTAGAACGTAACAGAAGAGCTATTAGTATTTGTCGCCTGATGCAGCCTTCTGAGAAGAAATGTTTTGTATTCTTATCAAGATCTTTCTCACACTACAAGTGTCAACAAGAGGTTTGTTTTCATATTTTCATGGAGGAGGAGAGAGTTGACTGACCATTGACCTGGCCAGTGGGTGAGAGAGGTGGCGACTCTCTCCTCCAATCCATGGATCCCTTTGGAGTTCTATAAAATATGAAAGATGTAAATAAAGTTCCTCTTTTCCGGCACGACTCAGCGTGTGGAGGTAATTCTTTTCTGTCACCGATACCACAAGTATTTATTCCACATATAAATATATGAATTGGTATCAGTCAATTCTAAGGCATCTACCATGCTAACACTGAAGAAACAAGGTGAGCACAATCTAACCCAAACAAAGGGGGGAAATTCCCAGCCAAAATAAATTGGTGAAAGGCTGGAAGCCGGCATACTGCAGTTACTTTTCTCATCAATTCAGCAAGGATGCTGCCATCACTTCAGTGGGACCCTGGTTATCTTAGTGGCTGTGATTGTTGTAATGGAAAGCCTGATGAAGACATGGTTTCCTTATCATTCAAGCTTTCTCAATAACAACCAGCGTAACTCTAAAATCAAACCCTGGCTTTTATCACCATCTTCACAATTTCATGAGCATCCCTGATGTGTCTATGCAATGCCAGCCAGAGATACTCCAAATAGCTCTAAACAAGCACACATATTTCATTGTCATTGTGCAGTACCATAAAGGGATCCAAGTTCAAACCCTTGATAGCAATAAAGCAGATACATGAACACTTGTTCTGAGCTATTTATTAGCCTGCCTACACTATCACATGCAGCTAGTGCCTTCCAGACCATGCCTGATATCTCTGCACAGCACTGCACTGTGCAATGTGGACTTTGTAGCTAAGACCTGTGCCACTATTACGAGCAGCATCATTAATCACAAGGTCCCTACAGCAAACCCTACATACTTATATATAAGAGAAAGAGAAAGAGTCATATAATTTTCCAACTCCAAGTTCTCCCCTGCATTCAAAACTCTGGGAAAATCCCACACACCATCATGGATTTGTATTTGAGTTCTATTGTTGTTCTCCTTTCTCAGTCCTAGCCTACTTTTTTTATCTCTCCTAGGATTATGACCTACTGGAGGTGAGGATCACGGGTGTCATATGGGCAGCCAGGCTGTTACATATATACTGCTGGGAATAGTGTAGTAGTGCTATCCTTCTTTTCTCTCAAAACAGAAAAACAGTGAGGAATATCTGTGCACCTGAGTATTTCTTTGGTCCTCCCCAACCTCCCATTTTTCTGTTATTTTGGGGTAGGCCGAGCATAATTTCATCAAAACCATCAACATCCAAGGTAACCAACCTAGGTATTTTTAATAAGCCTTTGATGTTTTTAGGATTTAGTCTTCTGACAGTCTGACGCACCAGTTTGTTTTACAGTGTACAAGGTGTGCCAGTTCCTCCTGCTGACCAGGCAGGCCATACACAGGGCCAGGGCAGTATGGGGCAGAGCTGCAGAACTCAATGTTTTGTCAGAGAATCTCACCCCATGAGACTTACAGCACATGGCAAACCCAGGTTTTCAAACTCGGTACCCACATACCCACAAGAGGCCATACCAGCATTATTGAGCCTTTTATAAAATGGTGTTAAAGAAAATTAGCCTGATTTACCTGATCATATCTCAGAAAGCATATACTGGAAATCAAACTTGGCAAAGCCACTCAGGGCTTGTCAGCATTCGAGGGAGGCCAAAGCGATACTTTCTCTCCAAAAGGCTGCACAGCAAAAGCTGGAAGAAGGTGAGCTTGCCCTCTTGAGAGGACAATCAACAAAAGGACCCCCTTTAGAGAGTCAGGCTGCCCCATAGCTGCAGAGAGATGGAGAAAAGGGACAGGGACCTCCTGCCAGCCCAGCAGCCCTGCTCCTTACACCAGCCCATGCCTGGGATCCACATGTACTTCTGGCTTTCCAGGAAGGTTCCATGGAGGCTGTAGCACTGCTGACCAGCAGCTTCTGCAAAAAACAGATGGAAAATGCAGACCTTGCCCTGCAGGGGCATTGTTGCTGAACACTGCTCTTGCACTTCACAGAAAATCTGAGCTATAACAAAATCCTGCCAGAGGGCAGCAAATCCCTAGAATTGCTCGTTTTTCACATTGTGATTCTGAACTGCAGCGAGTTTCCCCCACGAGAGCCGCACTACCATCCTGCCCCTCTGCTTCCACGTTTGTACTGACTGGTCCAGGGAGGTGTCACTGTCTGTGCTGAGCACATCCTCAGGTGATTTACATCCGATTCCAGGGAGCACTTCCCACGCAGGACCTCTGTCATTTGGCACGAGCACGCCAGTGCTGTGCACCGGCAGGCACCCAGCCCTAGGGCACCTCGTGGCATCACACCAAAACCCATGGGCTCACTGAGCTGCTCTTCCTGGGATCTGCCTACCACTAGGAAGGGGGGAGGCTCAGCTCTCCCACACTGTGGGTCCACACTGTGGGTCCGCACATCTCCCCTCAGGCAGGACTGGGGTGCAATTAGCCCTAGGATTTACTTCATGCTGAATATACTGATTTGTTGCTCCAAAGTCCTCTAAGCTGGCACATGGCAAAGTATCTGCAAACTGAAGAAAATAATAATAATAAAAATCAGCAGCAGCAGCAGCAACGACGACATAACAACCACACTAATATCATTATAGGTTTCTGAAGACTGCAAGGGAGTGGCAGACCACCTTGCTCCCTGAGAGAAACCTTTCCTGGGGAAGTTAGCACGGGAAGATATTTGCAGGAGCTCTATTCTTAAGGAGGAAACTGTTGCTCTTTTTTATTCAGTGTGATGGCAAATCATTGACTTCTGACTTCTAATTTTATTCCATTTGATGCATTTAGCCACAACACACATAGATACTCCATGTGAGAACTTTCTCCGAAGTCACTTGTTCACAACATGCAGAAGGGATGTGCCCAAGCTCTGCTCAATATTTTTCCCTTTCCCTAGACTTTTAAAATTTGCTTTCAGTTGTGCAGGATTGCTAAAAAATTATCGTGCTCTTTTTGCTTGGTATTTCTTTCACTTGTATCTATCAGTTGACAAAATGCAGAATAACCTTTCTGCTAACTAGATTTTTCCTTGGCAAGAGGAACACAGAGGCAGCCCCTCTTGGTGTCCAGCTGACAGTGAAAATGCAGAGTGGACAGCAATTTCCAATACAGAGAAAGTAGAAACACTTTGCCAGTGTCTTTACTAGGCAGCAAACAGCTCTAGCTAAGACTAAGCAAAATCAGCTTTAAAAAGGCAGTTCTGAAATGACGACACATAGAGAGAAGTACTTGAATCAGAACAAAAGATACTTCTGAAAAAAATAGCTGGCGAAATGATAAGAAAATGACTAAGCATTCATTAGTTGATATAAACCCTGTATCTCTCTCCCCCCCAGTTAATCTGGAACACAGGAATGCATTTTCAAGCTTTGTCATCTATCTTGTAACAAAAAACCTGCTTCAGTGATGTTACACTATTCATATCAAGGGATTAGAAAAATTACAAATTTTGGATAAAGACAATGATATTTTCTCCTTTCTGCAACAATATGGCATTGACAGGGCGCAACCTTGATGGGCTTAAACCAGGCTGTTTCAACTGGCAAGCCAGTTGCCAAATACTCTTATCAAAGACAGGAATGTTTTTTGAAAGAAGAATTTTCACGCCCACAGAGATCCAATAAAATCCCTGGATTTTTACAAAATAATCCTTTTGTTGACTTTTTATCAGCAAAGCTGAAGTTGTTACACTCGGAAGTCTGATGATGGAATGAGCTTTTTCCAGTGAAAGTCATGCTTTCAGCAGTGAATCTTGCTGTCTGTGCTGGACCCAGATTTGGTGGCAATGTGCTTGGGGGCTGGTGACAAAGGGAATGACCTTGAGAGCCACACAGCTTGCAGCAGCCTTGGGGAGGGGGTATGGCAGGGTGCATTGCTGCTGTCTCTCTACTTTTCTTCATATGGATGGGGCTTATTAGATCTAGGCAACCTTTTTTTGCCTCACTGAGATTCTGCAGAGTATCTCTGTTATGTTAGTAAATGCAGGGGACAGAATATACAGCATAACAGATAATAAAAATGGAGAAAATAATAATGATGATAAAATGAGTGATGGATAATAAAAATGGATCTCATCTCACAATTATCTTCCTGACCCAGTAACACTGATGGCTGATTATAGCCAAGATTCAAACTCTGAGGACAGTCCTTCACTGATCCTGATGGAGGTGCTAGAAAACCTGAGCAGCATTATCTGCTGAGGGACATTTCAAAATTAGGGCAGAGCCTAACTACACCTGACAGTGGTCCAGCCTGGGAGACTAGACTCATGCTTAGTCCTAGCAAAAGGCAGATATTTTGATGGACTGATTTAATGGCCCACTGAAACATCCATAGAAGCAGTCCTTATGCTTAGCTTGTACTTTCTTCATGCTCTTGATCCAGTGACTGGGTCATTTTCTGGCATACACTGAAATAATCACCAAGCCTCTTTGGCCCATGCCCAGTCTTACAAGGTTCCCAGTGGTCAATACCACAATTTTCCACCTGTTTTAAGCCCAAAGGTTTTCCAGAACTTGCCTTTTCCGAAGATGGTAGCCTTTACACTAGGAGCTATATTTTGCATGCTTACTCTATAGAGTCAGCACAGTGGCCTGAGTTCTAAAACAGCCTGAGTGGGCTGCATTGCTACTCAATTGTCTTCAGGGAGGATAGCATATTAAAAATTATATGGATTACAGCATGTACACAGCAAGAAATTTCACATTCTTTGAGGGTACATCAGCTTCAAGGCATAAAAATTGTGTTCAGGAGTTGGCTTCAGCTGGCTGCCAGGATGCCCAGGTTTCCTGCCCCACTGCTCATTTACCTGTAGTTCAAAATACCCACACTGCAAAGAACAGGAGATGGGGCATGTGCTCAGAGGACCACAGTTCAGCATAGCCAGCCACCCGACTTCAGGCTGCCCCAGAAAAAAATGTAGGAGCCCATTAGAAAGCATCAGAACTGCTTGGGCTCTCCCTCTGCCTCTTTTACTGCTTAGAGCGTATTAAATTGTGCTGAATTGGTTCTTTTGAGAAGCAGCTTTCCTCTCTGCCCACTTTCCTGATGCAATTGTAAGAAAAATCCTAACTGAAAACTAAACCAGTGATGCCTTATGTTCTGAGCATGTTCTTCTCATAGAAATTAAACAGGAGGCTAGCCCGGTACAACAGAAAGGAGTTAACTTTCCTCCCACAACCCTTCCTGGGGTCCAGCAGAGTTACTGCATATGTGAAATAGGGTTAGATTGGCCCCCAAACTGAGCAGAACAAGCACCCACACGCACAGTGGAGTGATTACAGCTTGCACCTGGCACCAGCAGATATGGGTGACATTCCGCTCTTCCTACTCCTACAGAATAGATGTAACACAGCAACAACAACAACAAGTTTGATTTTTTTCATCCCCACCGGCTGAGCATTAGATTAGAGCTAAATGTTAGTGTTGCAGAAAATACAACAATTCAGTGTTGTCTGTCTGAGGGATTATTGCAATTATTTTGAGCCAGGGGTTGTGTAAACCTCGGTAAGCCTCATGTATGGATGGAGACTTTGAACAAACCTAATGAGCCTCTCTCAGTGGCCATGCCCTGTACTGCCTCTCCCTCTAGCTCTTGTCAGTTGTCACAGGACGTGCTGCCTCACTGCAAGGAGCACAGAGGGGATATTTTGAGGAACTGCTACTGACAGTCCTTACAGAAGCTGGTGGGTGCTGGGAACTAATGGACTAATGCCAGTCTAAAAGAAAAATTCCAAGGGTGAACAAAACAAACATGAATATTTCATGTCTGCTTTTCAGCTACTCCAAGTCTATGATGATAAACCATTTTACAGCAGATGAGGTTCTGCCCCTGTAAGAGTGGAGAAATCAAAACAAAATTAAAATAGGAAGGAGATTGTTTTCTGGTGAGGTTAATGTGAAAAGTGAGGTAGCTCTACCACTCAAATTACCATCTTCAATGAAATCAGGTTGGGTTATTATTGGTTTTGAATCCAAGTATGCTCAGACCTGAGAATTGCTGCTGAGATATGAATACAACTGTAGGGCTTACACATCACTACTCCTCCTAAACTGAGGTCTAAATCAGTACCTGAATTCCTATTGAGACCCAGAGAGAGTTTGTCTCATTCCTCCCTACTTCTAGGGTTAGGAAAAAATGCCCAAATTCCACATTACAATGTTTGATGCTGACACTTAAGTAAAGAATACTTGTCCAAGGAGCAGTCCAAAGCTTCCAAAGGACTTCACTGCATGTCTGTATTAATTAATCCCATGCAAAGAGCATCAATGTCCATTGTGGGTACTCAAGGTCTCTGGGATCTTTGAGCCTGACTCAGTTTTACGAAAATTGAGGAAGCACCTTTGATAGAGCAGTGAGTGGCTTGCACTGGTCCTGCCTCTGTGTCCATTGTAGGTACTCAAGATCTCCAGGATCTTTGAGACTAACTCAGTTTTACAAAACTTGAGGAAGCACCTTCGATAGAGCAGTGAGTGGCCTGCACTGGCCCTGCCTCTGTTCTGTCCCTACCAAGGCCAGCTTGCATCTTGCCTGGGGCCAGTGTTCCCCCATCCCTGGGTCCCACTGGACGAAGATCAGAATCATCACCAGGACCTGTGGTATCCCATGTAGGGAAATCCTGTATCAAACTCTCTTGCCAGTGCTTTGGGTATTCCCTGTACCCACGGAGCTAAGACAGCACAGCAAGGGAGAGGCAACACTGCCACGAGCCTTTTTTAACTCTTCCATTGGGAGCCATGAGAAATGGAGAGGCAGATCCCCAGGGTATTAAAATGCTGACTTTTCCTCATGATGGGGACAGACAAGCACAGCCACACGTGGAGGACAAGGGTAACAACACAAGGTAAATGCAAGTGTCAGCTAAAAACCCAGATGACCTCTGTGTCCATGAGCCACTGACCATATTGCTGTCCAGGAGGGAGCCATCAGCCCTGCAGGGTTTCCACAGCACACAGGGCACGTGGACACAAAGCCAAGGTAAGGAGAACCTTCAGCAGAGGGAAAAACTAAGTGCTTTTAGTTCTACCATGCAAACTCAGCATTGGAAGGAACAACACAAGAAATGCTCTTAATAATCTGCTGTCTAATTGACTGAGAAGGTTATTACTACCATGAAAACAAAAATCATTTTTCCAAAAATTGCCCACAAATATCAGACTTCTTGGTTGTCTGAGGAAAAAACGCAGGACTGATACTCTAGGCTGCTTTGTTTTCATCGACGTTGAGAGAGCACCTTAAATAAAACTAGGAAAGTTCTTGCTGTAATGGGAAAATGACAAAGGAACTCTGACTTTCTCTGAGAAAACAGGCTGCCAGTGTGTTAAAATATCACCCTAGTCAAAAAATAAATAAAATCTTTGGAGAGGCCAAATTTAATGTTGAAATAGAAGCAGCCACTAAGTGAAGTTTAAAATGCTGTTGTTTGAAATTATAGAAGTCTGCTTATTTTTAGCTTGTTAGATGCTGTTAGCTTCCTGTATAAAAGGGGTTACATAATAGACATAATCCGCACAGCAGTGCAGGCCATACATGCCAGGCTATAAGGTTATGCAACTGCCCCAAGCTTGCTCGTGCCAGGCAGGAAAAAAAAGTCAGAACTGTTCTACTGCTTCTGAGTCAAGCTCACAGACACATGCATTACAGTATGAACATACATACTCTCATTTAGATGTGCGAGTAGATATATATGAGTATCAACACACATTCATATATCCCCTTGTTTTCTTATTACAGCTTAAACAAGGTATTCCTTGAATCAGAGAAATGCCACTGTGGAATTACTCTGCTGACATTCAACAGGGGATAATCTGATATGTTGTAACTGTTAAAAGCAGCTAAATTAACTCTCAAAGTTAAATCAAACTTAATTTGAGAACTCACTGAAGGAATTCTCCCCTCTTTCCTAAGGGAAACTCTAGCTGCTCCTTACTGCCTCATGCTATGGTATGTGGAAGGAACACAGTGCCATGCCTGAGTGAGAACAACTCAGAGGTTTTAAATTCATTCAGCGATATGCAACAGAATTGTTTTTCCTTAGGCTTTTCCAAGGATAGAACTTTTGCATCTGAGAAGCTGCACTGCTCTTTGAAGTGTACAGAACTATAATTTCCAACTTGTTTTTAGAGTAACTTGTGTTTGCAAACGCGCCCACCCTCTGAGTCTGGCACAGATTGACAGGAATTTGTCCTGAAAGATTAAAAAAAGAGAAGTTGTGGCTGCTACAGCATCTGAAGCATATCAAAGTTTCTTTGGCAAAAAACTTTCATATGTATCCTTATTGTGCATGATGTGCAAATTTAATTCATTATCTAGAACAAATGGTTTCAGTGCAAAACTGATATATACTTAATTTAAGCAGCATTTTTTTAATCTTAGCAAGGAGTTTTAAAAGTAGATCCGTATACAAAAATGTATTTACATGCATTATTACAAATCCAAATTGGCCTGAGATTTCATTCTGTTTGTTTCATTGGTGAGACCTGTTAGCTCCTTTCCAAACAATCCTGTCATTCCCATTTTTACAAAGCTACTGACCCTAGCCGAGAACACTGCACTTGGAAAAAGCTGATGAAACACAAAAAAGCCACATGATTATGTTCAGCCAGGAAGCCTTTCTCATCTTTTTTCAATCTTAAGACTCAGTGGCAAAAGGGTATGTTGGGGGTTAGATTAGTTTCTTTTTTTCCCTTATAGAATTTTTCCCCATAAGTTGCTAGGAGACTGACTGCTGGGTACTTGTGGGTGCTCGACAAAAACAAAGAAGTGGCCAAAGGAGAGTGTAGCACCAGGCTTCACCTTTTTTTTGGTCTCTGAGAGTTTTTCTCTCTCAGGGAAAAAGATACCACGAGGTTTTGGGGCAGGAAAAGGATAGGGCTGGGGGCAGCTTTCACTCTCTTGCTCTCAGCATCGGAGAGAGGACGGTCAGGCTGCTGCGCGTTCACTGTCCCACCGGCTCCGGTCTTGAGCACTCTACCATCTCCTTGTGTGCCCTGGAACTCTGAGTTCGCCTCCTCCTGCCCTGCTGGAGCTGGGCCAGCCCTGTCCCACCGCTGCTTCCTCAACACTGCTTTGAGGTTTTTTGCTACACTGTATCTCTGCCCTGCCGGGACATCCCTGCCGTTCCAGCTACCACCGACAGAGCTTCTGATACATCTCATCCACCAGCCCAGGATTTTCCACCATTCCAGCTTGGTGCTCTCAGAGTCCTGCAGGGGCACCGAGATCAGACTGCCCCGGGCTTTGTGAAACAAAGCCCCCTCGAGGTTCCTGGTTTTATCATTAATGCTGTAGTTGTTGTTGTTTGTTTGCCTTGTTGTACATACTAGTGAAGAGCTGTTATTCCTATCCCCATATCTTTCCCTGAGAGCCCACTTAATATTCAAAATTTTAATAATTCGGAGGGAGGAGGTTTGAATTCTCCGTTCCAAGGGAGGTCCTGCCCTCCCTAGCTGATACCTGTCTTTTTTAATTAAGGGTACTTCAGAAAACACATTAAATATCCATGTCACTGAGTTGGGCCACGCCAGGAGAGTTTTATTTATCCTGACTTTGGCGTCTCATGAGGCACCAAGGTCTGGGCTGGTCACTGCAAGGAGCCCTCAGATTTGGGGGAGTCCAGCAGGTGCCCTGGCATGGCAGCATCCCCTTCCTTGCATGGATGTGCTGCCTGGTGTTGCCCATGGAGGCAGGGAGGAGGGCAGAGGCTGCCAGGCACTGCCCTTCCCCTGCCACACAGATCCAGGGCACGGGCTGGGTGAGCCACGACTGCCCTGCCTATTACATACCAAGATTGCATACCAAGACATTTATTGTCTTGGGTGACAATACTCAGCTTATGGCTTTGTTACCACTTCCTTGTGGGTTTTGTCCGCTTCCTTAGCACTGGTTCATTATTATGGGCAGAACGATGTGAGTCAGATAGAGGAATTAATGTGACTTTCAGGAAAAAAAGCATTGTGGGAAAGCGCAATGTATTTTAACAAGAGAACATTTGACCTGGAGGGTTTCCTAATCCAGATCAGGTCAAGGGCCCCTGAGCAGTTCAGTTAGGCAGTATCTTCTGTGCCAGCAGAAGCAGGGAACAGCACACCATGATGGATGGATGGGAGTGAGAGGAAAGTTTGGGAGTGGAAAGAAGATGCCAGTGGCACCTAAAGCTGGTCAAGTTGGAACCACAATCCCACACATTTACCAGTCAGACTGAAGTGGAACAAAATGAGTCCCAGGCTCTCTGTATTTTAAAAGTTGCTCAAAATAAAATTTTATTAAGTGCAAGACCCAACTGTGGTGAGAGAGGAATAGGAAATGAGCATAATATTTCCCTAAATTTCAAAGTTTTTGAGTGCTAAATCAGAAAACTTGATAAAAGCTGAAAGCCTGTCAGTGTGTTGGTATTGCTTATCCTCAGCTAATCAGAGCTCAGCATTTGGGAAGAGCTAGGGTCTGGCTCCATGATCATCTTGAAGCAGAAGTGGTTCAGACAAAATAAATCAAACTCTTATTTCTGTTGTCTCTGGAAATCAATATCTATTTCCCAGGATCAACTATGGTTTAAGAACTGGTTCTAGCTAAGGACGTCATTGTAAAGGTTCTCTGCTGCTTTAAACTCTCCCTTCTGCAAAAGTTGTACTACGGATACAAGCTGGATCGTGTCTCTCCAAAGACTGAACCGTACAACCAGTATTAAGTGAACCAATTAGTTCATAATTGAATTTTAAGAGCAGTATTAATTTAAGGCTAACTGAAGGAAAAAATTGCTTGTTACCAAGATTTTGACTATATTTCATGTTTCTCCATGTGGTGCATGCTCTGTGGTCCTGCCCAGAATCAGTTTCCAGCCAACCTGGCATGATCCCACCCTGGAATCTCCCTGGTAACGGGCACTAATGCAGCACCACATAGTGACCCTCTACCTGAAGGTGACCCATTTGTGGATCTAAGGAATCAAATACATCCTAACTTTGGTACTGGCTGGTGTAGTTGGTGGTCCCGCATAGGGACACTAAAGACATGAGATACCTTACATTCACATGTGCAACTTCTACCTGTCCTCAGTCAGCAGCAGAGCTACCTCCAACTCCACCTCTTCCAGGGACATTGTCATATGGTAAATGCTGTTTTCTTCACAAAAGAAAGGGCTCTAACTTGGTGAAATAGAAAAGAAATTGTAAAATTACATTCACTGACATACTTGATTCCTTTAATACTTATTAAGAAGCCTAGACCAAATTCTGATTTTGCTCTTCTACCTAAGACAACCTAGTGACGCAGATGCAGAACGGGGCACGCAGTTCTTCACAGAAATATATGACTCAAATTCAAAAGCCTTTGTGTCCAGATAGATGTACTATCACAGACATCACACACTCTTCTGTGTGAAATTGTGCCCTAGGCTAAAGAAGAACCACTGGACAAATTCAGACCTGATATAAACTGACAGAGACTTATGTGCTTGTACAGGTCTCTACCAACATTTCTTCATACAGGATATACACCACTAACTGAATCATGAACATGGACATTTCACCCATAGCATTTGCTTAGTTCACATAAATTTCCCACAAATTACCAGAACTTTAGCTGATGAAGACCTTATGTCTTTAATTGCATTTATGCTACCCAAATAAATCATCTGTTTAAGTCTCTACATCATTTTTTCTCATAAGCATACAGAAATAATGAAAACACATTATGAAGTGACACAGAATATTTTATAAACACATTTCACTGACTCAGTGCATAAGCATTACAACATTTTCACTGCAGCTCTATGGAACAGCATCACACAAATCAGGAGCATCCAGTTTTAATAGAGCCTGACATTGGTGACAGGTATTTAGCAAAACTGGGCTAATAGTCTCTATGCTCTCAAGATACTAAAGTAGGTGTAAGTTCCCTTGAAGTTTAATGAAATCTGAACTGAATAAAGAAGCTAAAGCAGAATATATCTGTATATATAGATATAATTATTTTGTAAGGTAAACACAATAACTTCAATTTAAAGGCTTAGCTCTTAATAGCTGTCAGTTTTTCTAAACTTCAGTTTTAATCCTTCCTCTCCCCTACCAAAATAAAGAAGATTTTTACCTTTACTTTTGCTGTCATCCATTGCTGTTACTCATTACAAAGCAAAAGGTCAGTGGGAAAGCTCTCTGGGAGCTTCCCAGCACATGACATTACAATGACTCATTATAGGCCCCAAGTCACTCAGTCTCTACTTAACTGAAGTCTGTTCAATTTCAGTGTCTAGGTTTAAAGACAGCCTTAACATCCACTGCAGGTCTGTAGTGAGCTGGATCTTTGGTTCAAGTGAATCTGAGCATCACCTTTCACACCAGCTGTGAATCTGGTCTGGGCAAAGCAAAGATAGTTTTTGTTATGTGGGGTTACTGTGAGGAAATGTTCAGAGATAAGGAGATTACAGAGAATACGGCAGATAATATAATTCATAGAGACATATTAATGTTTAAAGTAATTTAAAACAGTCTCAAGAAGGGGGCCTGGATAAGAGCCAGATTCAGACCTCCTTACACAGTTGAGTATCTTCTCCATATAGCCTTGCTGATTTTAATCAAACTGCTACAGGAATAGGGTACTGAGTAATGTGAGCAGTGTGGTCAGGCCACAGATGATCAATACAGACACTAGCAAGGGCAAAAAAGAAGTCTTAGACCCACATGTGGGTTTCTTATTAATGTCTGTGTCCATTATCTGGAGCAATACTCAGTCCAACACGTCATACAAACATCTCAAATAAAATGATTTTAGTAAGTCAGAGTGGTGTAGGAAATTTCTTGGGCTTGTCTTCAATTCAGTGAAGGCATCCACTGTTTGTTACTTTGAAAGGCTATGTGGAAGACAGATAGGTCTTTGATGGGATACATTTGTTCACACATGAATGTGAATCAATGAATAACTGCAAATGGACACGGCACAGCCTGACAGAGCAGCGTGTTATGGACGCTAAATTAACCAGTAATCAGTAGTTCATTAAGCTATACCACCTTCAGAGAGGTCCTCATCTGAAGCCAAAGGCTGCAAGCCAAAATACTTCAGTGAATAGAGTTCTTCATTTTCTCCTGACCTGCTGAGGGAAATGCACACTTACAGTAGGATCTGTCAGCCTGTTCTCATTTCCCACTCACTGTCCAGCCAGCAGAAAGCAAAGACCTGCAGCAGCTCCAAAGGCAGCAGGGATGCCTCCTTCCCAAGGGGCTGGAGTGAGCAACGAAGCACTTCCCTATTTCCTGCCCAGGCAGAAGTCCTGCTGGGTGCCAGCTGCCAGCACTGCTCTCAGAGCTCAGAATCTCCTCACCTAAAATTAATTGCAGAGATGTTCAGTCAGACAGTATCTTTGAAACTCATGGCAGAACACTAGTATTGGATATATTGATACCTTTAGAAGTAACATGAATCAAATTAGGCCTTGGAATACTGAAATATAAATTTTTAAA
>VYZR01041139.1:7362-19388 GCA_013400675.1 Oxylabes madagascariensis | reverse complement strand
TTATTAGAGGCACTTATAAGAGAGAAAATTAAGTCAAATTGATAACAGAGAGAATGCCTACAATCAGGCCTTGGGTTATTCTTGAGAAAATGCTCTAAGCTAAATTTACTTTAGCTCACACAAAGATAAATTATGCTTTCAGATAGTGTAATTCAAGAAAATTCAATTGAAATTAATTGTGGGGTATAAATCTGGAAATATTCCAGTCGAATTCATGGAGTTATTAAGCATTTATAATCTTGTGAGAGGAAAACAGTATCCTTTAGTCAGCTAAAAAAAATCCTAATATGTTGGCAAACTCTTAAAACGTGTGTATTTCCACTGTAAATCTCTGCTTGCAGTAAATAATGACTATTCCTTGGATAGTATAAAAAGGAATATTGCACTTTGGCGACAGAAACTCAGGACAATTTGGAAAATATGCATAAAGCATTTGAGGTGAAATTAACTTTACATTCTATTTGCATGCCAATACACAGCTTAGTTTGTTGTCTACATTGTTTCAAATAAATGAATTTAAAATACCTCTAGCTCTACAAAAACCCAGCACAATACATTGACACAAATCATTAACGAATAGAACTGATTTTCAAACAACGAACTGCATCTTCTTTTGGGCTCCTCTTGAGATTATTTTAAAATGCACTGTTCGTAGGTGTGACTGACATTTTGAAACAATTCCCCTGAATGTTTTGCTTCTAATGAAAGAAGTATTTTTTTATTATTCATATGGGATTAAATACCCGAACAGCATATGATTAGCTGCTCTCTGGGTGAAGAGTGTTGCATGCACAACTCAGAGCGCTTAAGTACTAAATTGATAAATCCAATTCTGAAATATCCTTTAAGTCAAAACATTACTCTTTTTTTTTTTTTTTGAAATGTGAATTTTATTCACAAACAGCATGTCAGTATCAGTTTTCTAATCTAAAATTGCTGTTACACATTGGAATGTTTAGCACCAAATATCTATTTGACAGATAAAAATACAAACCAAGAAATAAAACATAGTCCAGAATTGACATGATACAGAAAACAACAGAGAAATCCTTCCTAACTGGTAGACTACAAGCAGAAGTGAAAACTTTGTCTTTACTGATTGTTAATTGAGTAAATAACACAGCACTTACCTCTACAAAATCAATGAATAGCAGAAAACTTTGCTGAAACAATTTACAACAGCTGATGTGTTTGTCCCAGGAATGTGCTCCTCCTAATGAGTGGGCTTTTAACTAATGAGAAACAGAGGGCATTTGAGATGAGAGCAGAATTTTACCAAAACACTCATCATGTAATTGTAAAATAAGTAAATAAATTAATTAAAAAGGTGGATGTATTACTTGTAACCATCTGGGCTCTTTCTGTAATAATTTTGTATCACCTGCTTTTATGACCTGATATGGGATCAACCAGACTGGTTTGAGTGGAATTGTGTTTTGAGAGTTACACACTCTGGACTCAGCAGTGACAGGCATTAGCAGAAGGGACATCTAGGTCACTGCGGCACGGGGAGAAGCAGGGATGCTGGCAAAACCAAGCAAACAAAATAGTTCAGGAAGACTTATTTTAAAAACTGGCTGGATGGCTGAGTTCAAAGACTGGTGGCGAATGGACTCAAATCCAGCTGGCAGATAGTCACTAGTGGTGTTCCCCAGGGATGATCTTTTCCAAATGATTTCATGATTCTATCATTTGCTCATAATCCTCCCTAAAACTAAATATGAACTGCTCAGTCTTTGCTATTCCTTGAGCATGACACATGGAAGTGGACCCCAGGGACCATTGTTTCCTGATCCCAGTGCCTGCATGCCACGGGATGCTGTGAGTGACCAAAGAAGGGCAGAAGGGACCAGTGATATCACAGCTCCATAAAGAGGCTTTTAAAGTGGTTCAACGTGACAACAGCTTCAACAGCTACATGCCACCTCCATGACCTGTCAAACCCCCATCAGACGTACAGGGATGGATAGAAAGAGTCCCTACGTACGGAGCTATGATGGTGAAGGGCATTTGTGCATCATAACAATGCAGACTAAGAGGTCAAAAATGTGCATATCCCCATGTGGGAACTGTGAAGTGTAAAAGAAGGAAACCCTGGGTTTCCTCATCTTGTCAAGCCCAACTGTTGCCATTTAAGCATTAAACTAGAAACAAATACAGGAAGCAAGTACAAAGAATTATTGGAACAACTACAGACATTTTTGATATTGTTGCTGCCACATTTGTCTCCAAATCTGCAGAGATATTTGGATTAAATAGGAAACAAGTAGCTCCCTGAGCCTTGGAAATAATACAGGCAAGTTTCCTATGGGCCTGCGTCTCATCCTTGACTGAACTCCAAACTAAGGCTTCTCAAGGTTGAGGCATGTACAGAAGATCTCTTGCAGCATGACTCCCTTTTTTCTTGCCTTTCACTCAGCAGGTTGCTGTCATCAATAAGTTGGTTTCTGAGATGGTATCTGAAACCTGAGTCACTCTCAAGTGTTTGGCTGATATTTGCTGTCAGGGAGGAACATGCAGCTGCACAGACAAACAGACAGGGCTTTGCTCATATCTGTATGGTCAGAAGGGGCTTGAAAATCACGGCTACAATGGGAAATGTTGAAGTAACTTCTGATTACTGACTTTTACCCAATATCATCAGTAGTTCTCCTAGAAGGTGCCTTTAGCAGCTGTCCCAGCCATGCCACAGTGCAGCCCTGCAGTGCTGCTGAGGTAGGTGCCCCTCAGCACCCAACCACAGCCTGGCAGTGCTCAGGGTCCCATCCAGAGCACAGCCAGCAGCATCAGCCAGCAAGCACTGCTCTTCCTGAGCACCTGCCAGAGCTCAGCAACACCTCATTCGAAACAAAGGGCCATCTATTTGCCTGAAATAGGTTATAGGATGAAGGGTAAAATTAAATAGACAACTTCTGATGTTTGGCTTACATCCATCGCTTGTTTATGCCAAATTATCTCAGCCTGTAGGCTCAGGAGTGAAGGCCAATCTGATGTGTTTGAAATGCCTCTTTCTCCATGTGTTTCAAGATGAATTTTTCCTTTGGAGGATGGCTGTTATTGCAGGTACTGCCCACCTCCTCCTTAATAACACACTCTTTTCGCAAGGGTTAGCACCCCCTTGGACCATCAGCTCTGTGCAGCTCAGCCTTGACAGATCTGCAGTTATATACCCTCTACTTTACTTTCCTTCTTCTTCTAGGTCTCATTTCACTTCACTTAAACAATTCCTTTTGCCTTATCTGCACTCAGAATATGAAGAAAACATGGGCATTTTTCCCATTAATCTCTTTGTTCTCTCTGTCCAAAAATATAATGCAAAGAATAACTTCCCAATTAAATATTAATAAAATATCAGTATGTAAAATATGCACACGCTGTTCACACACATTTGTAGGTAAAATCTTTACTATAGTGAAAAAATAGAGTTAAACACATTTAAAATAGAGTGAAGGATGGAAGAAACAACTTAGATAAACCAGTCAAAAATACTGCATTTTCCCAACTAAACTAGTAAAGAACAACAAATTTGAAATTTGAAATATTGTTTGTTTTACTTGATAATGTAGTTTCACTTCCTATTTGGGAAATGGAGATCATGGCAGAGATGCAACAATTGCCATGAGTCAGCAGCTATTGATTCCCACCATCTGACAAAGGATGCCTGTGTGTGTGTATATATATAATTCTGACGGAGAGGAGAATGACACCAGGATTTGCTGTCTAGCTCCTGCCAACTTCCTCCTGTGCCATACAAAACTTCTGCTAAAAATAAAAGCCCAGAGCAGCCTTGTTCTGTCACCCTGAACTCAGGGGGTGGGCATCTACAACAGGAGTCTTCCCAGGTCCTGCTCCTTCTTGGCAGCCAGGCCTCATCCCCAGCCATGCAGAAAATGTTCTGGGGGACAGAAGGAATGATGGGCTGCATCAGACAAGGGGGAACTATAAGGAGACACATTTGGATAAATAATTCAGAGAGACACTTATGCTTTGGCTTTATTTGAATTAGAAATGAAACCAAGTTCTTTGTAGTGGGAGGAATTTGAGAGACAGTGTTATATTTTATGTAAAGCAGCATTTGTTTAGAGGTGGAGAGAAAGCTCAGCTGTCTCCAGCTTCTTATTATGTATCTAAGAATAATATTTTTATTTACAATTTTATTCCTGATAAATGTAATTCAGCTTCCAATGCATCAAGGAAGAAATGCCTCAGGAAACCACAATAGGTATGTGGGTTGTCACTTGAATAAAATGTAATGTGTTCTCAAATACAAAACTGATCTGATTTGGGGTTTTTTTTCAAACTATAGGCAAAATAATTAGAATGCATATTTTGTAATTAATTACCAAGTGGTTATTAACATGAGTGTTTAAATACTTAAAGAAAAAGATCAAGTCCTAATATATATTAAAACCCAGGTTTTGTGCCATGTCACAAATGCATTTTGGAAAATGGATTTAGGCTTCTAAAAAACTCACATGTAATTTAACAACTGGCATAAAAATTCTATCCAGAATATGCCTTTAATAACAAAATTACTTTTAAGAGTTTTAGGAAAAAAAATTTGACACTGCCTACAGAATAACTTATTTTGCTTCATAGCTAGGAAAAAAGGGTGAAAAGGAGCATGGGAATAATTTAGCATTAGTCTGACATTCAATAACCATTTTTAAAATCAATGTTTGTCAGGTTAATTAGACCTGTGGACTGTGGGTTTCATTTCAAGCTCATACATGTATCTAGAACTGACTTTTGCTCCTGAATCCACTTTTTTTAAAGTTCATGTGAAGTAAGAGGGCTGATCAGATTTCTGAGTCGCATGATTGCCTAAAAATGCCAACAGGCACTTACTGATGCTGTTAAAAGCAGTTGAACTGATTGCGCCTCATAGGATTAAGGGTCCATATCTGTAAAAATATTCAAACATTTCATTCTTATTTATTGGCAATTTCAGTGCAGTGAGACATCTAGTTATCATGGGGCATAAGATTGATGGCACTGAACCAGGTTTGCTACTTTTGAAAGTATTAGATAGTTAGCCGCACTTTATCCCGTGTGTACTTTTATAAATCTATCCCTTCAAGGTTTAAAGGATTAGGTCCCTCTCTTGCCTTTCTGAACACAATGAATCATAAATAATACATGTTTAATTTTCATGGCTAGATCAACTAAAACACACCCTGAACCTATCTAGCTAACCGTGAGACAGAATAAGGTGCCTCTCCCAGTTTTCTGTTTGGACAGGGACAAGTTCGGGGTGCTGGTACCAATTGTTAGTCACCTTTTTGTCAACGCTTATCACCAACTTATCACCACCTTTTGGGGAACCTGTTGTGACAGGTTTTTGGTGAACTCTGGCTGAAGCTAAGGATGCTCAAGTCACCACTGCCAGAAAAGTGCTTGGTCCCTGTTGCCAGCACCCAGCCTCCAACTCAGTCTCATATCCACCTCCCTCGACCTGCAGGACCAAATCCAGCACACTCCATGTATTTTGTTTGGAGGCAACTGCCAACATAACCCCTAGATGCCAAAGCACATATACATACAAATATACATATTTATATACACAAGCTCTTTCACATAGGAGTGTCTCTGACAAATATATGTACAACCTACGTGTGACTGGCACTTCTGCCACACAGGAAAGGACAGTGGGCATGCACAGCTTTAGGGTGAAAAAATGTCAGACCTGCATATAGCAGGGCAGTTAAAAATCAGTCAACACCAATGTGAAGTTTGGGCTAGCAATCTGACTTCATCGGGAGAAAGATCAGGGGTTTAATAGTGTTACATAGAAATTTTGCAATGTGGTTAGAGGCTCTGCCCAGGAACATCTGATGCTTACTCTTAGTCTAATACTAATCATGAGAAATTCAAGACAACCCCCCTTCACTTTCCTTATATTTTCTAAAGAACCAAAAAATTAAAAGACTGAACCTCTTACATCAATGCCTCTGCATTTCCACAAATGTTTAATTCCACAGGCAAATGTAAAGATCCTGCCCTTCAGTAACATTCTCTGGATCTACCCAGTGGTTTGGCCAATCTCAGTTTTTAGGTATTCTTGCAAGGAGCTCCTGAGAACACATTTGGCATGCTGGGCCTTTGCACTCAGGGATCTTACTCTGGCAATGGTCATTCACACTAAAAAGATAGATGTGTTTAAGTCTTGAAGCCTGCAAACATTTATAAGATCATCATTCTCAGAACACAATTTTGGAGAAATTAACACATTAACAGCTCTCACAAAATCAGATCTGTGATGTCCCTGCTCTTTGGACATCTCTTGAACAGAAATGTGGGGTCTGAAGATACAGGTTACCAGGTCTGAGACACTGATATCTGAAGAGACACTTCACTCAAAGAACTCTTCTTCATTATTTTTTTTTTCTGTGATATTGCCATTATTTTGGCACTGGTTTAGAAAAAGAAGTGCAGATTCACTTTTTTGTATGAATGCAGATTAATTTTCCTTGTCACACCAAAGGGACTTGGTAACCCAATCACACAGGAAGAGAATAAATAACAGTCCTTGCCCCAGTGGAACAGAGGAATGAAGCTATATTTAAAGTGCAAGGAGGAAAAAATGGAATTTATTGTTCAGTTTCATGCAGAGAGGTGGCTGACTCATAGGCCTGTGCGATTGACGGTATTTTCAGGCAACAGCAGGAGATAAATGAATAAGGAGAAAAAAATGTTAATTTATATTGACTAAAGAGGAAGCTAAAGAACAGCCATGACTACCCACATACTTCTGCATGGCAACTTTCTTCTGTTTCTATTGTATAGCCAGAAAGCAGAAGCTGAGGCCTGTGGCTAAGTCACATCTCATCAATTTTCATATATTTTCTTACATGATAAGGAAGGAAGCAGGATCATTAAAAAAACCTCAGGAGATTAAGTTATTTCTTCATATTGAAATCAAAGATTTTTAGCTGCAACAATAAGTGCTTTTGAATGCTAATAGAAAATAATAAGACAGCAGTTGAGAAAAAACTTTATTGTGAAGAATAAGTTTGCTTTTCTGCGTATGTGCATACAGAAGTGGCAGTCAGAAATGCACTGTGCACAAAAAACCCCTCACACTTTAGACTAATTTTCTAAAGTCTATGGTGTTAACCAAAACTTGGGTAAGTAGGGAGGGTAACAGTAAGCTACTAATAAAATCAAGAATTTTGGGTTTTTGAAATTATTCCATCCTTTTCTTTTTTGAACATTCACATTCATGAAATCTTGTCAGAAACTTGTTTGTCAGCTAGTAGAAATATCATGAATATAGATATTTGCAGAAGTGTTCACTTTGGTCATGCCCCCATGCCTTTTAAAAGCTCTCTGGGTAGGAGAACTGAAAGAGGAAGGATTCTAAAAAGTGCTGAAGATGAAACAGGGATGGAGGAACAGAGAACCAGCAGCCAGGCCCCAGGGGCACTGCACGCCTTCAGTACACCACCTACAACAGAGAGCACGCAGGTGATGCTCCTGGCAGCCTGTGGGGGCTGTGTATGCAGGCTGCAGGGCAAAGCAGACCTTTGCTCCAAAGAGGCAGCAGCAAACTGTGGTGGGGAAAATGTCACCCCAAGCCTCTGACACAAGCCTTTCTAATAACCATCCTTCTAACATATGCACTTCCTTTCCAGCTTCTTTTCCTTCTTTGCAGTATCTTTTTCCAATCCTTTCTGCTCTCTGTCTGATTGACATTCCATCTTCACCGGGCAGATCACCTTAACGCTGCCACATTTAGCCTAGTGCAGCAAGATAAAAACTTGTCCCAAACAATTAGATCTAGATTAAAAAGGAAAAGGAAAAAAAANAAAAAAAAAAAAAAAAAAATTTTCCATGAATTGTAGAGAGGAAAAGAAGAGCAAAAGTGCAAATGTGTTTCCTGATATGAAGATCACTGTTTGGATCATGTGCTCCTAAAGCTATCCAGAAACAGAAGCCATATTTTCCTGCCTTTGCTATGCCTTCTTCTTTTCCCTTCCTAACAGAGAACTTTATTTTGATTTACAAGGAAGTATGATTCAATTTTGACTGTGAAATACAAAAGAAAAAGTGTCAAACTAATACTATTTTTTTTTCACAGAAAAAGCATTAATTATGACTTTAAAGAATACCTAGAGAGGTTATTTCCTCTAAAATATGGTATAATATTAAAAAATGGCAATATAAAATGGAATTATTTAGAAATACGGCGTACTAAGGTTTTTAATAAGCTTTAACTCAAATTAAACCTAATTAAACACTCTCTTAAAAATTTTAATTTCAAAGCTTTTTGTCTTTTCTTTCTCCCTTCCCTCTATTTACCTTCCCTCTGTTGCCATTTTCAGTAAAAACAAAATGCAATTTTACTTCTTATATAACTAGTGAAATCCAAGGACCTTGCCACCTAAGACCAACTCCAGATTTCAAGGATGTAATACAGTCATTTTCCATAAAATGCCATGTCTCATCTTTAAAATAATTTTTTGTTTTTCAAGCACAGGCAGCATATGCATGTGGGAAACTCCCATAAGGAACAGGAGAGACAACCTGCATGATGTGGGCTGGGACACATCCTTGGGCTTGCAGCTTGCCTAAACAAATGAGGTACGGAGTCATCAGATTGCTGTGAGTCACACACAGTCCCACACTTATGCAATTTGAGGATCTCTTCTGACACCCACCGGGCCGGTGACATGCCCCAGGTGGTGAATAACTCGTTTCCTCCAGAACCTGGGGTTACCACATGGGTGACACTGTATCACCTGGCCAGGGTGTGAGTGCAGAACTACCTCGAGACAATGACTTGCTTCCTGGGTAGGAGGTGGAGTCATGCTTTGTCACCGGGCTGCCTGTATTAGGGTTTCTACATTTCAGAAGAGTTTATTGGGCAATAAAAATGCTTGAAAGCATTTCAGTTATTCACACTGCTGTTCCTATACATGAGAAGGGAAGCAGTTTTGGGTTACACTCTCAAATAAGCCTCACAAGACTACCTGAGAGACGTAGGAGGCTACGTGTTTTGACTTTCAGTAGCAATCACTCACACAATTCATTTGAATGAAAGGTTGATTTATCCACCTTAAATACAGACTAGGATTTCCGTGATAAAATTTTTTATACCTCTATTCTTACTAAAGTAACACACAGTCTCATCATGTGTTGTGCTAGTAATGATGCACATGGTCAAGTTTGTCCAACATTTTTGCATCACTACACCCTATTTTTGGGGTACTTGAACCCCAAGTAAAAGCAGGGAGACACTCCGTGCTCTTTTGCTCCCCTGTATTATTTGGGGTGACCACAGAGGAGGCAGCTACCAAATGAATGTGAGGGGAAGCAGACAGGGCAAACAACCAGGGAAGCAGGTAGAAGATTCCTGGAGAAGGTCGGGGCAAAGGCCAAGGCCTTCAGAGGGACCAGTGGGGATGAGCAAAATGGAGCCAAGCATGGGAACAGACAGCTGCCAAGGGACCGCCTCTTTGGCCATTTCTGACTTCAAGATAATTCTATAGATAAAGTGCTGCACAAACCATAGGGCTTTTTTCTTTCTCTTTCAGGTTTTCACCCATATAAGGTGAAAAGAATAATAAACCACCGTTAGTATCCCAAAAGGCCTTCTTCTGAAATGATTCTAAAAAGAATATTGTGAATGGGTCAGATGGGTTCTCAGCCATACACTTGCAGCCCCACTCTTCTTAAATTTCACTTGTATTTCTGCTGATCACTAATCTTCGGTACACTTTCTCAGAGAGAAAGCTTTGAAATTTTCTAAATAGTTGTTTTTGTGGTACACAGAAAAAAACACACTCAGATGGAGCACTATGACTTGCTGAAGAGCTGGCTGTGACCATATGCACTAAAAGGCTATTTCTGTCACACAAATTAACAAATATGTCTCTGAATTCAGGCAGGATGTATCCTAGTCTTCTGCAGAGGGCCAGCACAAGGACCATATGTCATTTAAATGCCATTTAAATGTTATTTTAAAGGCACTAGTAGGACTCCTCTGCTCCTTCACTCTTTCCATGGGGATTAATTTGGGAAATGTAATTTTTATACCGTTTTCAAAAGAAAATTGTACTTTAAATTGAGGAAGTGGCACCATCTTGTGGGTGAAAACGAAAGTGTAGTTTCTTTAGCAAATGAAGTTGCTCTCCACTTTTCTTTCATTTCCCCCCCTTTTTTTTTTCTTCTTTTTAGGTTCTCATAATTCTACAGTGCAGCCCCCTTTGACTCTAAAAACTAAGCGTTGTTTCAGAAGACTATAGCACAAAGGTGAAATCTATTAAGCAAAAAATGCACTATATTATGATTGGCTACCATGCCACACAGATTTCTGACATGTTGGCCAATGTCATAGAAAGGTTTTTGAAAAATTCTTTTGAGGTCAGCCCCATAAAATCAANGTTGCTTTACATTTAGAGGCACTTTCTGTTCATTTTACCTTTGCTAAGTGTATGTAGAAAGTGGCATTAACAAAGGTTAACGTGTGAAGTAACAATAAATGTTCTTTTTATTCACTGAAATACAATGGCACCACTTAAAAATGAGGTAGAAAAAGAATATAAAGAGNGCTAAAACACATTCATCAAGAAAACAATGCCTACATTTGCACTGGCAATCTCTTACTCCAAGAAGTGAGTCAAAACTCTTCAAATCCACATGCAGAAGACTGGTTTACATATTTAAGCCTAAAATTTAAGCCTCAATTAAATTATCCAAACTGGATTTAGGCAAAATGTGTGAGTTTGCCTTTACTCACGAGTTTTCAGGACCATTAGTAAAGTTACTGCAAGTTTAAACCTAATAATATAGCTATATAGCAATTTACTTAAAAACTGATACCCCTGCCTTCACTCTTAGAACTAAAAGTTGCAGATATTTTTTTTTAATACCTAAATTTCTTCTTTTAAAGGACTAGCCAGAATTGTCAGCAATCTACTGTAAAGATAGAAAAAAAAAAGGCTATTGTGGAAGCTGAGTATTATCAGACTGTTTAATATGGAAACAGATGCACAGCTAAGAGTAAATGTGTAGTGCTCAAGCTTGTTTAAACTCGTGCTCATAATTACTGTCAGCCACCCTGGTGGGATTTACCTCTCTTTAGATACCACCAGTGCAAATGTCTATACCTGAACTGGTCACCAAAGCTTGTTTTGAAGTCTCTAAGGAGTAAGAGTTGCTTTTAAGGTGCAGTTCATCTCATCCTGTACCAGACATCAGAAGTAGATCAGCTGACTCATTTCTCTTCTTTGGTTATAAAGGGAAAATTATGTGGTTAGCATACGTGCAGATAACTCCTGCAGTGATCTGCACACATTCAAATGANTAAACTGTGTAATTACATGTCCAGGGCTAAAGGAAATGACAATTCCTAGCCCAACGCAAAGCCCTCTAAGAATTAAGGAGTTTGCCTAGGCTCCCTGGTTCTATGATTGTATGGAAGCAATTGCACAGACCAAAACCATTATGGAAATACTGCCTTAGGCAAGGCAAGAATCTGGTTGACCCTTTGGCCAATTATTGAATTGAAACTCTTTTGATGTTAGAAGCAGTCTGGCTCATCTAAATGCCAGCCACTCCACCCACCTTTTTATCTCCTGCTGTGCTTCTTCNATTTCCTTGATGTACTGTACTAGAATGAGCAACACCTTATTATAGCTTCTCTTTTTGAGTTTTTTTGTTGGGGCAAAATCAGAGACCACTAGAAACACTGGAAGCAAACATATTATTATGAAAGGTAAACCATCAGAAGACTTATCCAGATTTATTTTCATCAATATTTATCAATCAAGAAAGATTTTGTTAACATTATGATAAAAATATGGCACAAACAAAGCAGAATAATTTGAAATTTCTTCATTTAATAATCATACATTTTAAAAAAATCTTAATACTGATGATCAAGTCTCTGTACTTTCACTGTGTGTAGTTAAACAAGAGACGCAGTGGTCTTCTTGCTAACAAACGAAAAAGAGATTTCATAGAATAATTTAGAATTTTAAGTCAGCAGTGGCTGAAAAGAAAACACAAAAGAATTGTGTACT
>VYZR01041138.1:31047-49472 GCA_013400675.1 Oxylabes madagascariensis | reverse complement strand
CCTTATTGCTTTCTACAACTGCCCTAAAGGAATTTGTAGGAAGAGGGGGTGTTGGTCTCTTCTCCCAGGCAACAAGTGACAGAACAGGAGGAGATGGCCTCAAGCTGTGCCAGAGGAGGTTGAGATCAGACATAAGGAGGACTTTCTTCACTGAAACAATGGACTGGCACTGGAATAGGCTGCCCAGAGAGGTGGTGGAGTCACCATCCCTAGTGGTGACAACCAGAGATGTAATTTATTGCTATGGTTTAGTTGACATGGTGGCGTTTGGTCAAAGGTTAAACTAAATGATCTTGAATTTTTTTCCAACCTAAATGATTCTATGATTCTATGATCTCCTAATGTTTACAGAATGTTGAAGCCAAGGCTGGGGCCTCAGGTGTCATGGCTGTGATGGAAATGTGCAGACAAGTTTGCAATGTCTATTGCTGCACAGCTTTTTGTGCCCATGAACACAAATGCAATTTGTGTTCAGTGACAGATTATCAGGCCTTTCTACAGTGTGCACTTCACTATTACAAAGATTACGAAGGTTCTTCTCCTTGCAATGTTTTCATATTTCCTTTTTCGATTCTTTAATTATGTTATATATTTAACACAGGCATATGGGAAGTTCTTGTGCTTTTCACAGGTGATGTATGAGCGATAAGTCCAGTCTTTGAGATCCTCAGGCCCAGATGTCATGCTCAGCACACTTGGGCCATGTGGACCCACTTGTGTACCTGATTTGTAGGGATCTGTGTGTAGGATGTTTCATTCTTGGTTCCTAACTGTTCTTCTAGGTCTGTCTAGGAGTAAATCTGCTTGCTCCAACTCCAAATGATGGAGTTTGGTGGGGGCCCTATCAACTTTCTGCCATTTTCCATCACATCAGAAAAGCACTTCACACTTTCATATCTCACTCTAACAGTATTCATTCTGGTTGATAAACATTTAGATCATATAACCATATAATTTTCTTCTCATTTCAAGATAACACACACCAACTTGTTTTCTCATTACTGTCCTTGGTTATCTTGTCTGGCATCATGATCTGAAGCCTGGTATTTATGTTCATTATTCCTACCCTTTAATTCCCAGTTGTTTTCATTGTGCCACCATTTGAATGAAAGTTGTATTACCCTGAGAAGACAAGAAGATACTCGTGTTGGCAGCAGAAGACATTACTAGCTCTGGAAACTCTAAGTTGTCCTAGCTGCAGGTGTCCAGGCCCCGGACACAGGGGCTGTGGAGCGGTGTCTGTGAGGAGAGGCTCTGGCTGTGCTGTGATGGGCACAAACAGTTCCAGGTGCCTCCAACTGTTTCACGCATGGCATAGCTGAGCCTCTCAGCCATGCTGGCAGTGCCTCTGGGAAAATGTATTTTAAAAAGGGGAAAACACTTCGTGGCAATGAGGAGTGAGGGAAAAAGTGTGATGAACAGCCCTGTGACATCATGGTCAAAGAAGGAGGAGGGAAGGAAGTCCTTCAGGTGCTGGAGCAGTTTGCAGCCTGTGGAGGACCACTGTGGAGCAGATGGATATTTCCTGAAGGACTGCATCTTCTGGAGAGCCCACATGGGAGTAATATTTCTGAAGGAGTGCAGCCACTCAGAAGGACCCACATTGAAATGGGAAAAGTGTGAGGAGTAAGGATTGGCAAAGAGGAGCTGTTCTGGATTGACTGTGACCAAAGCCCCCAATACTGCATTTCTCTGTGCAGCTTGAAGGTTAGGATGGGTGGAAGAATTGGGAATAAAGAAATGAAACTGGACCTAGGAAAAAGGTATGAATGGGGGAAGGTGCTGTTTTAATTTTTTTTCTATTAAAATCTAACTTAATTGGCAATAAACTAAATTTCCTCCAAGTCAAATGTGTTGGGCCTGTGATGGTACTTGGCAAGTGACCTCCCCGTCCTTATATAGACTCAGTAGGTTTCTGTTTTACACTTATTTTGTTCCCTTGTCCTGCAGAGAAGGAGGAGGGTGACAGCACGTGGATGAGTGTCTTTTAGGCAGCCAAAGTCAACTCATCACAAATGTAACCTCATGAAGCCAAAGAACTTTCAATTATTTATATATAATATAAGTGTTTTTAGATAAGTCATACTGAAAGTAAAATTGTGACTGCTATTTTTGAAATATAAAAAAATCTACATACCCCTAGGATCTCCTGTGGATTTGATGGATCTTCCATGTTTTCACTTTCCACTATATTCTCCCTCTTGAGTTATCAGACTTCTTCAAATTTATAATGCTACTTATGAAAGAAGTGCAATTTTTTGCTGTATGAATCCTTCCTCCCTTGGTCGTGCCAATGATTATTTGAAGATCCACTTTCAAATAAAAAACCAGTTGGCAAACAAGGGTATGCCTTTCCACTGTAAAATCTACATGACTTTTCTTCATTGAATATTGCAACATGGGGTTTGCTGCATTCTACTGACAAGAAAATTTCCATGTTGAAAATCTCTCTATGATGTCAACAAAAGCAAGAACTATGAAGAAAGATTTGCTTTCCTGGTGGAAAGAAGAAAGCAGGAACAAGAGACCAGGTCCATTAACTCTGAATACTGAGTCAAGGTATTTTAAGAACAACTACTGTAGGCCTAATTCATGAGGTAGGTGGTCCATTCTTTAATCTGCACGGGATTTTGTTTTTTAATGTTTGTAATTCTCGATTTCCATTTCTGTTTCTCATTTTAGATACCTTTTGGAATAAAGAAGAAAGGAATGGGAAAGCAAGGAGATGCATGACTGCCCTGTGAAAAACATATTTGGGAAGGGAGGAAGGGAAATCCTGAGCCTGCTGGAGACTTGAACATATATAACATGAATATGTAATTTCATATGATTTATGCCAACTAAGCAACAATTAGTAAGATATTCTCTTCATATAGTGAAAAGCTTGATGAACTGGCCAAACCCACCTCTCTGATACATCACAGACTTTTAGAATATGCTACAGGGCTACCACAGAAATATGTAACTTATGTAATATGTTGCATATGTAATATGTAACATATTTAATATGCAGTCCTTACAAAGACTGATTTTAACAACAGTTTTACAGATCTATTATTCCACTGGTATAAGTAGTATAATTGCAGGTATAAATAATGCAAGTATTGGCCTTGAAACTTTTATTTGAAAGCCTTATGGTTCTTTTGGACATGGAATCTTTCATTAAAAAATTAAATCCTACCTGACTTCCTGCCTTTTCTTTTGCGCCAAGGCCATTTTTTGGATAGAATTACAAATGGTGCTGGATTCTGTGTGTGGTTTATTCATTAAAGGGCTGGAGGATATATAACAAAAGACTTGCTTTATAAAAAAGCTAATTGTTTGTATTCAGAAATATAAACTATGATAAACTATAAGTTTATTGTCAGAAATGCAAAGTACGACCAAATCTTTCCCTCTGGAGTTTGAAAAATGCCACGGTTTGATAAAAAGCTCATCAGTTGAGAAGGTGGGATACAGGCTGTTACAAATAATGTAATTCTGCTTTTTTCACTCAGCCTGTGAACTCCTTAGTGTGACACCAGTACTGGCTTTGTTCATGTTAAACTGAAGCCATTTATACATTAAGGAAGAATTCTTGCCTCTGGTGAACTGCTGCAGACACCTCATCCTACTGGAGCTAGTGAAACTGATCAGAGTCGCACACGTGGTGTACCTAGCTCGTAGTCTAACTGTCTAACTTTCCATGACAAAGAATTTCATTTGCTTTTACTCCTGTGAATGGTGTTTAAACTTCTGAACAGTAAAGCCTATGAATAATATTTAAAAAAAAATCTTATCCTTTGGAAGAAAGGTTTTACTCCAAATTTACACATTGTTTATAGGGAAATCAATCATGAGTGAACTCCCACCCCACTTTTCCTTGGTAACACCAAATCATCCTTGTCACTTAGGTTTGGAAAACAGGCTGGATGGACTCTTGAGAGGCATCACAGTCCTTAGGTTTGTAATGATTATCATCAATAGCACTGAGGTAAAAGTGTTGACAACTTGTGTCAAAACAGTTGGGTGATGCTGTAGCTGTACCCTTGTGTAGCTGTATAAATAGCAAGGATGTTGAGAGATGTGCTCATTGTTTTATCCACTAGAGACATTGTCTGTGCACATTTGAAAAGTATTTATAACAAATAGTGGCATTTAATAGTCCCTGATACTTCCCTGTGTGGCCCTTTATCTGTTTAAATTCAGGAATGTAGTGTACAGCTCTATATTGCTAAAGTACACAGGATTCAGAGTATCTTTGCTGTGGTATATGTATTTACAGATGTACTCTCTAAAGCTATCGGCTCCCCCTGTATTTTTTTCATAAAAGAAGTTTCCACAGTGCAAGAACAAATGGACCTTAATGTGGAAAATTCCCCATATGTTTTAAAAAAATTAATTTANCCTTTATCTGTTTAAATTCAGGAATGTAGTGTACAGCTCTATATTGCTAAAGTACACAGGATTCAGAGTATCTTTGCTGTGGTATATGTATTTACAGATGTACTCTCTAAAGCTATCGGCTCCCCCTGTATTTTTTTCATAAAAGAAGTTCCACAGTGCAAGAACAAATGGAACTTAATGGTGGAAATGTCTCATATGTTTTAAAAAAATTAATTTAACTTATCTTCATATTCAGGATAAGGGGTAGCAATTTGGATACTGTGCAGGGTTAATTTCTGTAAACCTCTTGCAATAGTGGCTTTTCAAAGGATGTTGACATTTTTCAAAAATTAAAGATAATACAATCCCAGGAGACCTAAGGCTTTATGAAACCTTTCTTACCTGGGAGTTGAGCAGGGGCTAAACTAGACTAGGAACACAACTGTGAAATCTGTATTACCCACAATACACTATGTCAAATACCTTTAGGAGATGCATGTTCTTCAGAAACACACCACCAAATGAGATAATAATCTCAAAAAATTTGTGTGATCCTGTAAAAAACCAAAATTATCATTTTATACATATGACTGGCTCAAATTCAGCTGGGAAGTTAAATATGGGAAGTTAAATATAGGAAGTAAACATAAACTCGTCCGGGATTCAGTGTAAGAACGCATTACATAATTTTGAAGAGCTGTAATATCCTGTATCTTTCAAAATGTTACTGTTCCATTTGCACAGAATAAAAGCACAGAACTTTATAAGCTTTATGTATGCTTATTTTATGCAAACAGCTTTTTGAGAATAGCATTTCTATGTTAGACTGACCTTAAAAATTAGACAGGACGAGCTACAGATAGACCTGAGATGTAGGTGCTAGTAACTCTAAAGACTGTTGAGGACAGTAATTTTGGATTTTTCTCACATAAAATCAGTAAAGGACCTTTCAGTAAAGAACTACTAAGAAAACCTAAGATACTAAAGGTATTTTCCTTGATGAGAGCAGCAAGCACGTGCACTGGTTTTGTCTAGGATAGAGTTAATTTTCTTCTAGTAGGTAGTATGAGGCTGTGGTTTGGATTTGTGCTGGAAACAGTGTTGATAACACAGGGATGTTTTTATGTTTTTGTTATTGCTGAGCAGTGCTTACATAGAGTAAAGGCCTTTTCTGCTGCTCACCCAACCCCACCAGCAAGGAGGCTGGGGATGCAGAAGGAGCTGGGAGGGGGCACAGCCAGCCCAGGTGACCGCAATTGACACAAGATATTTTCCAGACCATATGGTGTCATGCTCAGCATATAGAGCTGGGGAGAGAAGAAAGAAGGAGAGGACGTTTGAAGTGATCTTATTTGTCTTCCCAAGTAACCACTAGGTGTTAGGGAGCCGTGCTTCCTGGGAATGGCCCAACACCTGCCTGCCCATGGGAAGCAGTGAATGAATTCCTTGTTTTGCTTTGTGTGCAGCTTTTGCATCACCTATTAAACAGTCTTGATCTCAACACACAAGCTTCCTCACTTTAACCCTTCTGATTCAGTCCTCCAGCCCACTGGGGGAGTGAGCGAGGGGCTGTGTGGGGCTGAGCTGCCAGCTGGGGTTAAACCACACCACCATGGAATACATCAAGACCTGGTTACTGGCAACGCTAAGTGTAAGAGTTTATGCTCCATAAATTTCAAATTATGCTTAACTTCTCGGTCCTGATTCATGGACTCATATGGAAGGTGTCCTTTTGGCTTCCACCACAGAATGAGTTTGGCTCCTGCAGTGGATATACACAAAAATGTGGCCAGCTGGCCTGGAGTCATGTTGTGTCTCATATTGTCTGAGCCCTGCACATTGCACATTGTGGTAGGGAAAAAGGCACTGCTTGCAGACAGAAACAATCAGTGGATTGTCTTTGAACTTCAGGCCCTTTCTTGCCTGAGAATGGAAAACATTTTTCTATTCTCACTACAATTAGAAAGCATTGAAGCAACTCAGCATCTCACACAGTGTATTATGAGAAATTGCAAGAGACTTTTTATCAATGAAAGTAGTAAACCAGAAGTTAACGCGAAAACATATTGCCAATGAACAAGCAAAATATTTCTCGGGTACCTCCTATGGCTAATCTGGTCTCTTTCTGCCTGTCTCCAGGTTTGCTTGGATTCCAGGTTCTTGCCTCTATTGAAGCCATTAGCAGGAGCCATCCAGGTCAATGCATCCTCTCCCCTGCACATCTTACTGACAATTTGTTTTCTCCACTGTCCTTATACAAATCAGGATACCAGAAGTGTCTGTGGTAATATCCCTTCTCTCACTAAGGAAATTCTAGTGTCTAAACAAAGCCTTCAAACTGTGGCTATAGATTAATATACCAGGTTGCAGCAAAAGATAACTATTTTTATTAGATCAATAAATAAAAATTAGTACAAACTGATTGGAAATGCCCAGGCAATTTTTTTCAAAATCAAAGTAGGATGACACTTCACCCTACATTTTAGAGACTCATTTTTATCTTTAGGATGTCACAACTACTGTTTCTGCTTCTTGCTGTGCCTATACTATATACTATACTATATATACTATAATGTCGTCTACATTTGAAATAATCCTAACATGACCTGTTTATGATCTAGACTGAGCTTTAAAAAATTACATAGGTTTCAAATGTTACATATATGTTATGCTAATTCTTGATATTAGGTAAATTTAATGAGATATTAATTATATTTGTTTGAAAGCCTCAAGAGACTCTAATAACAGCCACAAAGGGGCAGCAAACATTTGCATTCAAATGTTATGATGCTTGTATGCTTTCCTCACCAGTTCTGTTTCCTGTTAAACAAAAAAACTCCAACAATCTGGGAAAATTGTGAGGCTAGGCTTTTCTTTTGGGAAACAATCTCCTCTTCACTTTCTTCCTGAAAATATCATAAAAGGATGCATACTTGCAGGCAAAACCCTTTGTAATTATTTTTTTAGTGCTTTTCTCAGCCTTTTTTTCAAGGAGGTATTAGGAGGAGATGCCTAATATTCAAGTCTAGGCCTATTATATTACCCCCTTATCTTTTGATTTTCAGAGGTAAGGTTAAAAGAACATACAAGAAATTACTGATCCTCACTGGAAGAGAAATTGCAAGCTTTTGTTGTTTCTGCACTAAAGGCATCAAACAAGAGCTCAGAAAACTCCTGGAACAAGCAATTTCCCCTATAGCAGATAATTTTTACTATTGATAAGATTGAATATCAGTTCTAATATAAGCCTTTTACAATACAAGAGAAACAAAACTCCCCCACATTTCTGAACAACGCTGCCTATTTGCTGATTTTCAGGACAGAGACTCGCCATTATTTTGGTAAACATCTTGCACACAGATACACATAAAATTTAATTTTTATTATGTTCTTTCTGTCATTTTCATTGTGATTTCTTTGTTTTACTGTAGAAACTACTATTTTCATTAGTGGGCATGCAAATAAGAGTTTATTTAAAAGAATTTCAGAGAATTGCAACTCCATTTAAAAACAGTAGCCTATGTACACTTGTATATGGAAGTATCAGTAGTGTAACTTGATAGGATCTTATCATAAACTTCAAGTAGTATAGCAGCTTGCATATCCTTTTCTGAAACAGAACCACTTGAAATAGCACGTATGCAACACTTTTTTTTTTTTTGCATGTGATTTATTGTAAAGTTTATGTTGCATTTACAGACCTCTGAATAAACGTATCCTGGAATTTTAGTCTTTCATTTTCAGCAATTTAATTTTTTTCAGAATGTGACTATATAAGGTAAAATTCTCATATTTATTCCCTCAGATATGCATATTTCTCCAAAGTTAAAAGGAAATATATTCAGTTTATTTTTAATGATCTGAATATTGTGAAAACCCTGTGGTTTTCATATTTATAGAAAATTGTTCCGTTGTTTTTTCCTCCTGGGTAACTCAGAAATGTGTTAAATGTAATTCTTCCAACTTTTCATGAACAAAATTACTGAGCTGAAATATGAGGTTTACTAAATTTAAACTGATGTGGCAAACACCTTCAAACGCTGTGTTTCCAATACCTGCATCTAACACATTCCACACACTCAGTATGTAGTTTTCTACTAATATCTTCAGATTTTGATTCTGCAGGCACTGATACCCACATATTGATGCATGACAGAGTTATAGCTGTGCACAGAGAGGCAAATAGAGCTTATTACTGTGCCCGAGCAGCTTGGCTGGTAGAGTTCTTGTAGGAGGTACTGCTCTTCTCTTAGCAACAAAATTACGCCATAGGTGTTTCCCAGTCCAACAGCTTGAACTGTCCTAATTTTTGTGTTCTCCATATAGACTCTGTCCAAGCTGGAAGAAAGGAAACACTTATTAAGAAGGACTTTCACTCTGTTTAAATTCTGAGGATGCTGACAAAGATACTGATAAAAGGAAGCAAAGATTCCTTTTCCAATATAAAAAAGAGTCAGCTGTGCTGAAGGTACAACTTGTTTCTGACTTTTTCCCCTCTATTTTTTAATACAAAAATCACACTACTCTCTCAATGTGACATTGTACCACAAATTAAAAGACAGGTGAAAAATCACATGATGCATTTCCCCTGACCTGCTTCAGAAGGTTTGTTTTAAGGTTTATTTTTGCTGAAAGAGTCAGTTCAGATAAATTTAGGTTAACTTTGTTCCTCCAGGTAGCTTACCTACTCTGAGTAAGGAGTAGTGACCTACACCAGCCTTGCTAAAGTAAGTCACCATATTTTGCGATGATGCAACTGAAGTCATTTGATTAGCAGCTCAAAATCTGAGCAGATGGATTCAATTAGCCCCTGATGGTACAACCCCAGTATGTGCATTGATATGGCCTTACTGTGCACCTATTCCTTTGCAGTATATCCGTGAAATGATTTCCCATCCTCTGTTGGTTGCTCACTTGTGCTGTGACTAGGATTTTTTGGTTCTCGTGGTAAACCAGACTAGTGCATCGAATAGCTGTTCTTCCTGCCAAATTGTATTTCAGTTATATCAGTGAAACTGTCCAGTTTTCCACACAGTCTTAACAAAACATTGGGTCAGTGCAATGAAGATGGTAAATAAATGTCTAAGGCTGGTGAAGACGATTCTGCAAGGCCTCATTGCTGCAAGAAAAAGGTGCATGGGGTCAAACTTGAAATGAACATTAAGAACATCAAAAAGCTGCCAGTCAAATCCCATCAAGGTTATGGCACTAACGGACACATACATGATGGCTTGATGTTTTAAAAATGGAGCAAATCACATTTGTGGCAGCTGCTTACAATAAAGCTGCACATCTGAAAGCATGAGAAATAAACGGTATGTGTATTTAGAGGCATACAATTAAAATGTGACAAAATTACCTCTGATTTATCCAAAGGTAAATTTGTGACTCTTAAAGCAGGGTCATATTGCTTCTAGAGGTTGAATCTTGTTTGTGGCTTTTAAAAATTTGGACAGCTAAAAATACTAGTTAACCCATTCACATGTTTACGGCTTCTGCTGGATCTGTGGATGCAGCATTCTCTGTAGGAATACTAAACCACTGTTAAGGTAGCCTAGCTCAGGTACTTTCATTTATCAGGGCATTCAAACAGTGATTCTGTGGAAGCTATCCAATTAAATGCATATCCAGCAATTTCAGCTATTATTGTTAATATATGAATAAACATCTAACAAAAGGAAAAATTGGTTGCAGCTAAAAGTAAATGGGGGAGAAGAGGCCCTCAGAAATGAAGGAATAAAGGAAATACTACAGATAACTATGCAGGAAGTGTATGTGACTCCATATATTATGACTTGTGAAGATACATTAATGCTCACTTAAAACATTTCCAATGGAGGAATTCAGTCCAAAGCCCTCAGTTTTTATGCATCAATATTAAGAATGACTAGAACCAGAGGAGAGGTTTGCAGAGACAGAAAAAAGTGGTAATAGAGGATCTCACATGGATATAAAGTTTTTTGGTGAGAACAGGAGCATGTTTTCTGCAAATGCATATCGGTCATGAGTAGGGCATGCAAGTGGGCTCACTAGTTTGAGGATCTCTGCTGAATCAGAAACGGCGAAAACAGTGCTACTGTAGATGATGTGCATTTGTTCCTGAATCACTTGCCAGCCTTTCAATTAATATATACATGTTGTGTACATGACTTTTCATATTGGATGAAAAGATTTTATTGTATCTTGATAATAACCTATTCAAATATTTGTTGTTAATTGCTTCATGTTTGTGAAAAACATTTTTTCTTTGTTACTGTGCCACAAGATAATTGTAACTGTTTACTTATATGCTAGAGTATCAGTTGCTGAAGAAACTTTTTTGCCTATAACAAGTTCTTAACCAGGAACAGCAATTTCTCAAACATGAACAAAACTCCCTTTCTATAGATGCTAAGAAACAGTTAATAACTAGGGGCACTAAAAGCATCACAAAGTCCAAATGTTTGGAATTTAGATGAAGACTCATGAATACTGCTTTACTAAATGCCATGCCACATTTATGACTTCAGGGCAAAAAATATGAGCACCAGACAATGCGAACATATTAATTAATGTTAATTACATCTCTGCAGTACAGATGGGTTCTATTCTCTTGACATGAGTATGTAATATGTTTGGCATAAATGTCAGTTAACATATTTATGCAGAAAAAAATTTGTAGTTTGCAGATACACAATCAGCTGTCTTTTAATTGTGAAGACATTTTGTGCTACAGCCCATACACGTTGACCTGCAATGTGAACGGTGCAGATCTTCACCATCATATGAGCTCTGTTACAATGGCTCCTGTGAATCCTTAGGCTTTTTGCTGCTCATGCTATGTGACTACTACTACAGCATGGATGCACATGCAATATAGCAAGGGTTCCATAGCCTCCTCTGTGCCACGTAACTGAGGATGGAGGGGAAGAAAGATTTGCTCCTTCAAAATCCACTCTGAAATCCACCCCTGGGTACACATACTAAGAGTAACTCAGCACCACTTCTATTGATCCCAGTGTATATTCCTATACTATAGGCACAGCTCTTTGTGCCAGCTGGTTATACTCACTGGTGTGGATAAGGAGGTAGGATTTCTGCATCCATTCCTCTACATCACTCTGGAGTTCTGAGCATTACCATTACTAACCTCCAACAAGTATTCTGTTCATTCAGAATCAAAGAAACACAGAACCTTAGAATCATACTGTGATTTGGGTTGGAAGGGTCCTTTGAAGTTCATCTAGTCTAACACCCCATGAAGTAAGCCAGGGACATCTTCAGTTAGGTGAAGTCATTCAGAGCTCTGTCCAGCCTGATCTTGAATGTTTCTAGGAATGGGGTCTTTACCACCTCTGTGGGCAACCTGTTCCAGTGCTTCATCATATAAAATATCTGAATAAACCGTCTTTTAGTCTAAAACAATTTCCCGTGTCCAATTGCTACAGGCCATATTAAGAAGTCTGTCCCCATCTTTCTTTTAACCCACCTTTTAGTACTAAAAGGCTGCAATAAGATCTTCCCAGAATCTTCTCTCCAGGCAGAATAAACCCTATTCCCTCAGCCTTCCTTCATACAGGAGGTGTTCAGCCTATGCCCTGATGTTCTTCCTGATGTCCTTCATTATAGCAGATGTGTTCCATCCCTCTGTTCAGTTTTATGGCCTCCTCTGGACTCAGTCCAACAAGTCCACATCTTCCTGTGCTGGGGACCCCAGAGCTGGATGCAGCACTGCAGGTGGGGTGTCACCAGAGCAGAGGAACAGAATCACTTCCCTTGCCCTGCTAGCCAGACTGCTTTGGATGCAGCAGCCCAGGACACAGTTGGCTTTCTGTGCTGCCAGTGCTCATTGCTGGGTCGTGTCCAGCCTCTCATCCACCAGCACCCCCAAGTTCTCAGCAGGGCTCTTCTCAGTCCCTTCATCCCCAGCTTGTATTGATACTGGGGCTTTCCCTGACCCACATGCAGGAGCTTCCACTTGTCCTTGTTCAATCTTGTAAGGTTCGCATGGACTCACTTCTGGAGCTTGTCCAGGTCTCTCTGGATGGCATCCCATCCTTTGGGAGTGTCAGCTTCATAACTCAGCTAAATGTCATCTGATCAAGGCGTGCAGATTTCTGTAGCAGACACAGTCATTTGCATGAAGATACAGTATAGTTAAAAGGTACCTGAAAATTAATTTAAATAAAGGCCAAGCAAAACAAAGGCCATTTTTACAGTTTACTGTAAAATATTTTCCAAGGTTTGGGATTAGGTGCCTATTTCCCATGTGACCGAGGGAAGTGACCATCATTCTTCCAAGTCATGTCACAAGAGCATATTTTAATTGTCCAAGTTAGTGCATACCAATGGGAAACACTTGGATTGTGAGGCACAGGCAACCAGTTGTTTTCCCTCATACACCACCTTCCTCCTCAGTTCCTTGCTAGGTCACTTCAAAGTTCTTGCATAGTCCTGGAATTTGCTGAAAGCTTTCCACTGGGAAAACACCACTTTTCAGCGCAGTGAAAGAAGAAATTGAGAAAAAACCTGATGGGGTTAGGGAAGTTTCTGCCTCTGTAATGATGGGGTAAATGCAGCACTTCCCATTGCTCCAGTATTACTGTCTGAAGTTTTCCAGCTTATAACATCCAAGTTTTATTTCTCTATCACATTGCAAGTATTAACTGCTCAGGCTCAAATTCTCAAATTTTGTTGCCCAAGATTGACTAATAAAAATCTTACATTATCAGAGGAAGAAACCTTTTGTGTTACAACTGTTTCTTCAAGCCCTTGGTGTGGTGAGAAACAAAATCAGGATAGTTATTTCTGGAATCTAATTCAGACCCATTCTGCAATGACTAATGGGATCCTTAGAAAGCTGCTACTGCGTCTTGCCTGTCAGTCATCCTAGAGTTCTACAAGTATTGTTACTCAACTACTCTTGGCATTCAGTTTAAGGAATCCAAAAGTTTGGTTATTCTTGCAGTAAATGGTAGAGAATAAGCAATCAGCAGTGGGAAACAGTGCAGGAAAGAGAAAGAACGAAAAACCGGACTAGTCTGATGGGACAATCTTATGAAGTTACTTTTACTTTCTGTCTCTGTCACATAATAAAATATTATCCAAGGCTTCTCTTATTTTACATGATCATCAATTTTGCATTTGTTTTCTGGATATTGGACTTGAAGCACTGCAATTTCATTTGAGAGAGTGCCCATAGCAACCTCTGAAGTTAACAAATGCACTTAAAAATTAATGAAGTCAGTATTCTGCTGCTTACACTAAAAAATCACATCAGGAGGGTTTCAAAATGACTAGTGAAAATTAGTAAGTACCTTTGACCTTAATGTCTCTGTGTGTTAAATAGTTGGTAAAAGAAAGAGAGTAGTAATCTCATTTGTGAAAATAAATGTTTGGGAAGTATTCAACTGCTATACCGATGGTATTATGGAAGAAAGAAAATTATTAATTCAGAGCAGGAATTGAATTGGGTACAATAAATAGGGCACAAACTACACTGCACAAGGAGGAGAAAACAGTTTATTGGAGAATTGGTTGTTAAAAGAGCTCAGTGCATTACAGGCACTGGGTGCACATGAGTTTTGCAACTTCACTGTTCTGCTAATGTAGTTTTTATGTTTAATATCTTCAGCAGTAGTCTGTAGTACTTCTAGCAGAATTAAGCTCAGGGCTTTAGAAGATGATATTTAGAATCTTATTTTTTAAGAGTAGAATAATTTTAGGTTATAGAAATGATGGAAGATAATTTCATGACCTGTTTTACTGTATGGAAAATGCTATTTTATACTGTAAAACCAATTTCTGAAACCTCTCTTATTGTCTATACATATTTTAGTTTTGTGATCTGTGCAGAAAATGAAAGATGTCCTTTCTCTTAAAAATAATTTTCTGAAATTTTTCTTAGTTTCAACTACAGAGACTTGTAAGTGGAATTATGATAATAGGTGAGAAAAAGTTAAAACAGTCACAAAGCAAGGAAGCATTTTTGTTTCTATTTGTTTTTCTTACTTTTTAAATCTTGTTACTTACTAATCCCCATTTACATAGCTCCAATAACAAATACAGACTTCAGGGGAAGGTTTGATGCCTTTTAACATCTTCTACAGCAGAATCACAGAATACCAAGACTGATATTTATATTACTAGTCAGTCAAAATCACATAAAATTAAACAATAACAAATGTAGTTAAAAACATTTCAGGACCAACAGGGAGAAAACACAGTAAAAATATTTATTACTTTTGAGAGTCAATGTGAAGTGATGGCTTGGAGTAGATGTATACAGATTCACTTTTCCTGGGCATATATGAAAAGAATCAGAGGCCTGCTTCGGACAGCTCTTTAAGAATATTGTATTTCAGTGATTACAGGGTTGGCTAGTGCACCCAAGGAAGGAAGGGGTGCCATAAAACCATAGGAGACATATACAAGAATTCTAAATGAAAGCAATTTTTTTTTAAAAAAAGAGTGAAAACATTAGGGTTAAATAAACACAACTTCAGAGAATCGAATAAAAAAGAGTCAAAGACCTTGATCATAGTTGCCTGCAACAAGGGAACAAATTACAAAAACTTCAAACCTCTTCTGGCACAAAAAATATCACTGCCAATCACCAAAAGACAGAAACAGCATATATAATCAAGGAACATTAAGCATGTCCAAGGATTATGTACATTGAGAGGGATGACTATAAAAGAAGTCCTTCTGACTCTCTAGTATGGACATAGCTCACTTCAAGGTGGAATGATAAAAAGTTTCAAGTTTGATGGCTTATTTCTGATGCCAGTGCAGTTAGCCTGGATTACTTTTGGTGCACTTGATCCCTCACAGCTATTTTGCCCTCATTTGCTGCATCTGGACTTATTCTAGGGGGACGCATGAAGTGACATAGATGTCTGAACAACCCTACTGTAGTTTAATGGGCTAGTAGAGTATGTATCTCCCTACCTTTGTTTCTAGGAGAAGACTTTGTCCCAAAGAATCCAATTATGGCTTTGTCCAATTATGAATTAAAAGATATGTGACTTTAGAAACACTTTGGAATACAACAGGTACAGAGCTGTTACCCATCTGGTAGTTCTGCACAAAAATATAATCTTGTTGGTTTAAATGACAGTTTATAAAAATGACATGGCTTGTTCAGGCCTTTACTCTGCAAGCAGGTCTGAGTGAATGGATACTCATTCTTTTGAATAATAGTGAAGATTGCAATATATATGAATTTTTTTTTTGTCTCTCAGAGCTAGATTTTCAGAAAGCAGGGATAAATACCTTTGAAAAACTCATCTTTATGGGCCTTGCACCCAAAGGAAATAGCCGATATTGAAGATTCTAGGAAGGTTATCTCAGGTCTTCTTCTGTGAAAGAAGGCAGGAGATGCATTTCCTCCTCAGATGAAATATGGCACTTCTTCTGCTGCTGGACTTTTGTACTCTTATGTCTGCTTATACAAGTAATAGAAAGTAGACTCTCCTGGAGCCTCCTGTGCGCTCTGCTCTAGTGATCCATAATCCACAAAAAATTCTACCTGTTCCAGTGTGCAGATGTGGGCATACAGAACATCGTGAATACTAACTTGCTGTGTTCTCAAGACCCATTAGGTATTTGCAAGCAAGCATTTAGTTAAATGTGGACACAAGTTTTAGAGCTTTCTGGAAGAAGAAATCTGGTGCCTGTTCAGGACATCCTTGCCTGTTCAGGACATCCTTGCCTGCTCAGGCTCTGCCTGCATGGGCTGGCTCAGCCCCAGGCAGAGAAGAATGTGCTCCTGTGGAAGTACCACACCAAGACAGCACAGGGTCTGCTGTGGTGCAACCACAGGTGGCAGCTGCCAGTGCCAGGGATAAAGAAACACATATAAATTTTTGTCATCTTGGCTCCTTGTTTCTTGCCTCATCCTCACCTCTAACCTTAGAGTACAAATGCCGCCAACACATTGCACTAAATTTAAATCAAAAAGTATTTCTCCCCCAAGCATGATTAAGCAAAACATTTGCTCAGGTCAAGGCAATTTGACCTGAGCTTTTTACCAAAGGAATAAATATTTGCTGAGAGAATACATTGAATCAGGGGATGGTATTGATCTTAGTATAACATGCTCAATTGTTACATATCATGCTTTTAAAAATAAATAAGCAAAAAGAAATTTGAAATTGTCCTTATAAAAATGAGAACAAATTACCACTGACTGTTTGAAAAATGAGCGAGGAGAATGTGACAAAACACAGGGAATAACACTAAACAGTAAGTGTCAAGCCAATGGAGAGGAATTTGACTGTGAGAAACAGTTGCTGAGCATGTAAATAAAATTATAGATGATTAGAGATGGAGTGAGAAAGAAAATAAATATACACAAAGACAGCATGAATAGCTGCATGCCAGCATGCAGTCAAAATAATATGAATTGATCACACACATTTCAGACAAGCCATTCCTCAAATGTCAGAAAAAAACAGGACTGTAATGAATGTAGAACACATATAGCCCACCTACTGCACTCAAAATGTAAAGATATGGGTCTAACCGATGTCTTAAAACCCAAGGATGAGAGAAATTCTACACTTCCTTAGGCAATCTACATCAGTATTTGGGATCTTCATGTTAAAAAATTCTCTCTGTGGTCTAGCTCAAATTTTCTTTGCAATAGCTTTCTACATTTTATTCTTTTTTCTTATGGCCTAGTAAACAATTTTTCTTCCTTCTTTGATTCTACCAAACACATTTTGAAAGTTTTCAGCATACATTAAAGATCTACAATGCTTTTCATGTTTCTTATAGGTCATATTCCTTGGACTGTTTTTATGCTTATAGATTTTTTTTCTGGATAATTTTGCTCGAAATCCAGTACCAAAACCTGACCAGTTTTCCAGGTAGTGATTTACCAGAGTTGAACTGAAGAGAAATATTCCTTCAAATTCATGTCTTTACTTCATCATTTGATAGTTTCCATTTTCTCTCTGACATTTTTGACACTTGCTCTGCTTGGCATATACTATATCCCCAAGAACCTTTTCTGCAGAACTTCTGTGTAGAATATCACAAGCATTTCATAAGAACCTGTGGCCTTTTGTGCCTGTCTGAAAGGCAGTGCAGCCCAGAACCATACTCAAAACTGAAGCCGGAATGCAAAACTGCTAAGAAAAGCGTAACAGTGATCCTACCTGTTATGTCTTCTCAGTCAAAGAGCTTCCTGGACTGAAGGCCATAATATTTTAGAGCTACAAATGGACTTTTCTGCATCCATTTATCCATCAATCCATCACTTTTGGAACTCATTTGTCCTTTTTGTTTCCAAATTATTCTGTGACAATGAGACCCACAATTTACTTGAGTAATATATTAAGATTTTGTAATGTTTACATTGCTCCCTGATAATTTCCTTAAGGGCTTGATAGTTTTTGTGAGCTTAGAAATAATTAGTAAACACTCCTTAGTCATCTTATTCAAACCATTTACAAGTTTAGAGTTCTATATCATATCCTTCTCTATCTTCTCCAAGCATGGAAAGTCTTGGCAGTTTTTCTTGTCCGCTGTACAAAAGCTGCTACTCTTCTCAGTAACTGTTCCTCTTTTATTTTTATTTATTTAAAAAAAATCTCTAATATCTCTCTTCAAAACACCTTACTAGGTATGAAGTGTTCAAAAGGAGGACCAGGATGAGCTGACAGTGATAAATGGGATTTTCTGTTTTGTTCTCCCTATACCTCGTAATTTCTAACATTCTCTTTATTGTTTTTTTCTCCACCTCCAGTGGTTTCAGATCTCTATCTGAAAGATAATAGATACCACACTTTGAGACAGCTGTTATATATTTATAATTATGGTATTTTTACCTCATGTGCATGTTATTATACTTGTCACAATTTTATTTGGTTGTTTTTACTGAACAGACCTTCAGTATTTTGAGATCTCTGTGGATTTCTTTGCAGTCAGTTTTATGTTTGTCTAGTATGCATAATACCTCATCATCTGAAAATTTTGTTCTTTCACAATTCCCTCCTTTTCCATATGGTTATGACTATTTTACACACCAAATATTGTAACTCAGATTCTTAGGGGGATCTCCTCTCATAGTTTCA
>VYZR01041138.1:13244-25758 GCA_013400675.1 Oxylabes madagascariensis | reverse complement strand
ATAAGACCAAATTCATGTGGTTTTCAGAACCATTCTCTAATATCTATACTGCTTAATACTATATGATTACTAACTCTGCAGTTGTTCAAGGAGATATGTTATAAGCGAAGTAAATGACAGAATTAATTCACCTGAGAGGCAGCTTGGCATGGTGCTCGAACAATATATTTTGAGTTGCCAATTAAATATCACATACTAAATTAGCTTGAAGGAAATAACAGAGAGGCTTGCCAAGCTGATGAATAAAAAATGATGATCTGCTCACCAACCTTTTCTTTAACACATTAAAAAATACAATTAGTAGAAGTTGCGGGATAAGAAGTTTTAACAAGAGTCATGATTGATAAAATATCCTGTGCCAAAACATCCTCTGCCAACCTCAGTTCAGTTCAGTTTCATTAGCAAAAATTTCATTCATTCAAGTACTGTCAAAATGTGGAAGAGAAACCCAGTAGGTCAGCGTCAGAGCAGATCTGTCCTGCTCATTACAGGGATTGATTCTCTGTTTGAGGTTTGATTCCTTGGGACTATATATTTGTCATTGCCACCCATATTCAACTTGAGTGGAGGTTGCTGAAATATATTGACACTGATATAGTTGCTCTCTTTTATTGCTGAATACTATTTATAGTATTATGCTGAATAATATACTGAATGCTATTTATGTAATCACTTATTCATCTTCTGATTCCTGATCTTTTAGTGCATATGTTTCTTACGCATTTGTGGATTTTGAACACTGAAATAGGAGCAGCCTTGTGTCACAATCTTGTCTGTCACATTTGCTGCACATTTTCTTTTACCCAGAATTGTGTTGTGCTTTGTACCTCCCAATTTGTACCTTTAGTTAATTGTGTTGTGCATTGGACTTCCCATTTGTATCTTTAGGTTATTGTCATTGACTTTATTTTGATGAATGTGTCCTTTATTTTGGATTTATAGTCCAAATTAGGCATGTCATGTTCTGCCATCCAAGAAGCAAATCTAATTTGCAGTGCAAATGTAAACTACATTTAGCTTTAATGTAGTAGCAATCAACAGGCTGTCTATCTCATTTTGCTTTTCTACAGGTTTTGCCTCCCTTCCTAAGGAAGCAAAATTTACTCTGTTGCACATTCTGTCAGTGTAAATCTTGCAATAAGCGTTGGAACCTTCTTGAAAATTTCAACTGATTTTGACAGTGCTCAAGGTCTCAGTGTTACAACATTCTCACAAACTGAGTAAAGCCAGGCAGAGTGCAGAAACCCCATCAGCCTCCCACTGAGGGCAGAGCTGCACCACAATTCATTTACACAGATATTCTCTGCTTTAGACAGTGTAGACTGGCTCATTAGCTGCCTATCACCAGTTTCTCTAGGCTATGAACCTTCCATTTTTCTTTCAGTTCATTCTGTGATTTATCATCTGTAGTCCTTCTTTATATGAAACTGTAGTTTTATGCTGATTGGGATAATTATACATTGCATTTCTACAAATACTTGTTCTTGATACTTTTTATGGTATTATTTCTGGAATTCAGCTTGCTGCTTTTTTTGTTTGCTTGTTTTTGTTTTCATGGCTTGTCCTCAGACATCTTGAAATATTTGTGTATGTTCCTTGATGAGTAATATCTATCAAGTTTGCTGTTGGAATCATAATATCTCAAAATTTGAAAGGTTCCTATTACCCTGCAATATAGGACTTGATTTACATACAAACACATATATAAAAGAGCTTACAAAAATAGTTGCTTCCTTTGGAATAGAAACATTCTTATTTCTGGATTTTCTAAGTACTTTTGCTCTGATGACACCCAGAACCTGGATGTTTATGCTTACGCTTCCTTGCTTTTACTACAAAACCTAAGAAAATGGTCAGCAAACAGGAGATAATCTCATTACAAATCATAGGACTCCAGGAAATTTGGCTCAATGAATTCCATTGTTTGTTCTTTCTTTCTTGACTTCCTATTTCTTGCTGTCCTTTTCTGCTATGCTACTTGCTATCAGTCTTGCCTGCATTACTTTTAAGCTACTGCACCTTACTGCATCCTTTCATTCCGAATCTTTCCTGTGCCTTCTTTCTCCTCCTCTCACGAATCTCTGTCATTCTCCCTTTCTTTGTCTAAGCCTCCTTCCAGATATATTTCTCTCACACTCCTATTTCTCTCACCTCTCTCTCTCTCCTGCTTCCCATCCCTTCCCATGCAATATCCTCACAACCGTGTGTGGACATACACCACATACGTACACACAGAGAAACAGAAGTCCTTGTCCACTTTTCTGCAGGACTTTCCCCTCACCAGCACATTTTGAGATAAGTTTAAGAACATGGTCCTTTATATTTTCCTCTGAAACACTTTGAAATTCTTACATCTTCTCTTTATGCCCATATCTTCTGTCTTCAAGTCTAGATCTTTAGCCACCACCTATATAAGAAAGAAACGGCTGGGAACACTTTAAACCTTACTAGATTCATAATTAGAAATAGGTTTTAATACATTATTTGGTAGAGAACATGATCACCTTGTGAATCAGCATGCTAGACCAGGTCTGCATTTGGCCTCAATTTGCTTATCCAGATGCATTATCCTCCATTTCCTAGTGCACATCACAAAGCCCTAGAATATATATGCCTCAATTAAATGATTTCTGAAAGCATGAAGCTCATTTTGTTGCATATCTGTATGTGTTTTGTATTAATCAGATTAATCAAGGTTGAGAACATGAATTAAATTAACTTTATGTTCACTCTACAGGAAGAGTGTACAGGAAAAAAAATCACTGGACTGGAAGAAAACAACGCGGTAAGAAGATGCAAATTCGTTATATAATACTGTAAGCAAGTCTTTTATTTTTCCTAATATATTTTACTAGATTAATTCTTTTGTTAAGTAAACTATCTGTTCTGTGAGAAGCATACTTTTTTTTTTTTTCACCCAGCCAGGCAAGTAAGCAAAAAAGCGAGAATATTTACACAGAATAATGCCTTTCTTAAGGAAAGGTATGCAAGACAAATTATTTTAAAGTGGCAAGTCATGAAGTACTTGTTAGTGATCTATGAGGAAGAAAGAAAAATACTTGAACTTCTTGGCTACTTGAAGTTGAGTTCCCGACAGCACAAGTGTCCAAATCCCACTTAAAACACCCAAACTACGTCACCAATTCAGTTAGACCTTTTCTTCCCTGTCCCCTGTAGGATAGCGTTACTGACCGCACTGATCTGATGATGCAGTGTATTACTGGGGCAGTACACAATGGTCACTTCGCCACATCANAGGCAAGTAAGCAAAAAAGCGAGAATATTTACACAGAATAATGCCTTTCTTAAGGAAAGGTATGCAAGACAAATTATTTTAAAGTGGCAAGTCATGAAGTACTTGTTAGTGATCTATGAGGAAGAAAGAAAAATACTTGAACTTCTTGGCTACTTGAAGTTGAGTTCCCGACAGCACAAGTGTCCAAATCCCACTTAAAACACCCAAACTACGTCACCAATTCAGTTAGACCTTTTCTTCCCTGTCCCCTGTAGGATAGCGTTACTGACCGCACTGATCTGATGATGCAGTGTATTACTGGGGCAGTACAATGGTCACTTCTTGCCACCTCAGTTATTTCCAGCTGCACAGACTTTTCCTCAAAAAGAGGATTTGCTCTGTATGCTCTCTAAGTCTCCTGCCAGAACCCACTGTCAGAAGGTGAAGCACTGAAAGGGGTAGGCTGGATTCCAGCCCTCAAGCAGCCTTGCTGATGACTGAACCACCAGCTCATACTTTCCACAGAACTGCTGTAATCACAAGCTATATAAATACTTTTAGGCCAGAAAATTTTTCCTGCCTCTGTGTGAAGCTGTGTCACTGTGCAACCAGGAATCAAAACTGAAGGGTGTAAAGGGAATATAACAGAATAAGATGAATTCATGATCAAATGATGACAAGGACCTCCAGGGGAGAGATGCAATGCAAATTGTTCCCCTTGCTAAACTTTATAGTTGTGCACCAGAAAGCACAGAAAGGAATAAGACCTCATGAGAAGTCTAATTAATTATGAGTTTTAATAACTTTGTAAATAAATGAATTATAGGAAAGACAATGCACATAGCAGTTTTTTTGGTTTTGTTTTGTTTTTTTTTTTATCCCAAAAGGGTAATGAAGCTTTATGTTAATTGGGGAACAGAGCATGAAGATGCAGCTGCTTGTTAGATTGGAATACACATTGACTAAGATTCAGAATTATTCTAGCCCAGGGATTTTCTGTAAGATACTGTCAAGGCTAAGGTATAAGAATAGTGAAAACATTGCAATTATGCAAATGTGGATTTGATGCAAATATAACTGAATTTAATTTTAAGATTTCACCAAAAAGATGAGGCATGTATGTGTGCACAGTTTAAATACTGTAAGCAAGTTGCATTGGATTACAAAATCATATCATGATAATCAGCTCACACATAATTTCATTTGTGGTACATAGCAAACTTTTAATGTACTTTTTTGAGGTGACTGATACAGGAAAAAGCAATGTAAGAATTTTCTGAGTGATCTCACCTTTATCTGAAAGTTAACATATCTGTGCTCTAAAGACTAGTTTATTAATTTTCCATTTATGCGTCTTTGGATATAAATAAATAAAGAGCATTGGGAATTGCAACCGGAACTCAATATTGTTTTTACTCTTCCTCAAGTAAAGCTCACTCTCAGTAGAATCAGGCTGTCTTTGTTAATTTCACTACAGTCCCCCAGCTCTTGAATTCCTGATTTAACTGTGACTTGTGCTTAAAAAGGGTCTCTAACTTGTAGTTTAGGATTTTGAAATCAAGGTGTTCTACTTCCTTAGCAAGTGTTCTACCCATTTGGCCATCATGGTCAGAGACTCTAACAGAGGAGTCTTAATGTGCCCAAATCACAGAATCATAGAATATGCTGAGTTGGAAGGGACCCATCAGGTTGATTGAGTCTAAATCCTGTCTTTGCATAGGACACCCCAAGAATCACACCATCTGCCTGAGAGTGTTGGCCAAACACTTCTTGAACTCTGTCAGTCTTGGTGTTGTGACTACTTCCCTAGGGAGCTTGTTCCAGCGCCCAACCACCCTCTTGGTGAAAAGCTTTCCTGATGTCCAACCCAAATCTCCGCCAACTCAGCTTCATGCCATTCTCTCAAGTCCTGTTCACCATTTACAAGAGTGAGATCAGTGTCTGTCCCTCCACTTCCCCTCATGAGGTTGTTGAAGACCACAGTGAGGACTCCCCTCAGTCTCCTCCAGGCTGAACAGACCAAGAGATCTCAGCAGCTCCTCATCTGGCTTCCCTCTCAGAACCTTCACCATCCATGTGGCCCCACATTGGATGCTCTCTGATAACTCAGCATCTTTTTTAAAATGTGGTGCCCAAAACTGCCCCCAGCACTGGAGGTGAGGCTGCCCCAGTGCAGAGCTGAGTGGGACAATCCCCTCCCTTGCCCGGCTGCGATGCTGTGCCTGATGCCCTCCAGGATACAGTTGGCCCTCCTGGCTGCCAGAGCACTGCTGACTCATGTTCAACTTGCATCGACCCCCCATGTCCCTTTCTGTGGCGCCGCTCTCCAGCCCCCTGTTCCCTAGCCCATGTACACAACCAGAATTGCCCTGTCTCAGGTACAGATTCTGGCACTTGCGCTTGTTAAACTTCCTACAGTTGGTGATTGTCCTTCTCTCTAATTTGTTGAGGTCTCTCTTGCAGGNTGACTACTTCCCTAGGGAGCTTGTTCCAGCGCCCAACCACCCTCTTGGTGAAAAGCTTTCCTGATGTCCAACCCAAATCTCCGCCAACTCAGCTTCATGCCATTCTCTCAAGTCCTGTTCACCATTTACAAGAGTGAAGAGATCAGTGTCTGTCCCTCCACTTCCCCTCATGAGGTTGTTCAAGACCACAGTGAGGACTCCCCTCAGTCTCCTCCAGGCTGAACAGACCAAGACATCTCAGCAGCTTCTCATCTGGCTTCCCTCTCAGAACCTTCACCATCCATGTGGCCCCACATTGGATGCTCTCTGATAACTCAGCATCTTTTTTAAAATGTGGTGCCCAAAACTGCCCCCAGCACTGGAGGTGAGGCTGCCCCAGTGCAGAGCTGAGTGGGACAATCCCCTCCCTTGCCCGGCTGCGATGCTGTGCCTGATGCCCTCCAGGATACAGTTGGCCCTCCTGGCTGCCAGAGCACTGCTGACTCATGTTCAACTTGCATCGACCCCCCATGTCCCTTTCTGTGGCGCCGCTCTCCAGCCCCCTGTTCCCTAGCCCATGTACACAACCAGAATTGCCCTGTCTCAGGTACAGATTCTGGCACTTGCGCTTGTTAAACTTCCTACAGTTGGTGATTGTCCTTCTCTCTAATTTGTTGAGGTCTCTCTTGCAGGGTCTCTCTGCCCTTGAAGGAGTCTGAATTTCTCTCAGGCTTCTTATGTTTAAAATTTGTTTAATATGGAATTTCTGAAAATACAGTTTTCATAAGATGCTTTCAGCAAGGACATTATATGAAGCCTCATCAAATCAGTAAATATACTAAGAGTAATATATTAAGGAATGCTGGAATATCTGTATCTGCAGTGAAACACTTTATGAATATAATTTGTGATACTTCTTGATTAGCACATATTACACGTGAGATCCTTCAGGGTTAATGCAACTTTACCTTCACCTCTGCAAAAATTAACTCTGTTCAGTGCGGCATCGCAGCATTAATTCACTCCAACTTACAATTATTTTTTCCTGGGAAAAATGACTGTGAAACCAGGTGCTTCATCCAAAATACATCCCAAAGACACAAAAAATGTTAGTGGTCATAGCATATGAGGAAAAGTTTAGTAATGAAATCTTACAGTTCTTAGATATATAAACAGATGGCAAGGCATCTCAGCAGGTGTTACTACCAGCCCTTTGGCAAGACAAAACCTCTCAGTGGATACTAAACCTACTATCACAACTGTTTGAGATAACGCTTCAATATCCTCTACCAAAAATATACCTCCCTTACTAGAATACTTCATATATTTTGGAAGCACAATCCAGTAATTAAAATTGTTCTGAATTTTGCATTTTTCAAAGCCATACTCACAAATGAGAAACAATTAAAAAATAATTTGATCAAGCTATAACAGAAGCCTAAGTTCAAAACTTCTCACCAGCTCCCCATCATCTAGAAGACAATGAATAAATAGAGATTGTGCTTCAAACTCTGCTAGTTATGTGGAGAACATTAGTCAGAGAATGAAAGCTAAACTCAAATCCCTCCCCTTATATTTTATGCCTAGAATTTACATGAAATGGATCAAAAATATTTTCATCCTAACCTTTGTTATATGCAAATGCATCCTGTACATTTTACAGTGTATCTGGTTTCCCTGTGAATTTCCACATTCCCTGTATACAAGCTAATTATGGATTGTATGAAGAATTATGCATTGTTCTAAAAATCTTTTTCATTTTCATTGAATCTTATCTATATAAGACAAAAAGAAAGTTATTCTAAATTTCAATTATTGTTCATATTTTACAGAGGAATATTCTATTTTTTGAAGTCAGGCAATATCATACACTTGTTCTTTTTTTACACAATGCAACTCAAATTGGATCCATGTTCCAGTTTAACCTCTTGGATGAACAACTGCAGCAGTGTGTTGTGAAGTGGGAATCTTCGCTACCCTGATCCAAATTTCTTATTCAATGGCCAGCTACTGGCTGAAAGGACTCCACTCTGCAAACACCCTCCTGAAGGCACCTTCTGCTAGGTCAGGTGGAACTACCTGATCTGTGCTGGCAGCATTTATCAGTCCTAGAGACCTTTGCACTTAGTTGACTGGTCAAAATCTGGGTGTGGTTTTTTGCCCATGTTACTAATTAGTTACATTGTAAACTAATGAGTTAAACAGCAATATACAGATTATGGTCTTCCACCCACAAACAGCTTACAAAGTCAGCTAAATTACTAAGGTTTACACATGCATGCAAGAGTGCCCATTTTAAGGTCTTCCTTAAGTGTGGAACACAATAGTGATGAAAATGTGTTTAGGATAGAATAAGATTGCAGTTGCTGTTTAGCAATCTTCCAAAAATATGCATTGCTCCCTCCCAAAAAATACAGCACTAGAGAACTTGACCTTATTTGGAATTTCTAAAATTGGAGAGGGGAAAGGCAGAAAGGCACATTTTTGTTATAAATGAGATAGCCAATTCTTAATAATAATGATTTATTATGACAATAATTGGAAAAATAGGTTCAGCCACAATAACCAATTTGTGCATCACCGAGCCCGGGAATCGGTGTGGGGTGTCTCCCAGAGATCAGCATAAAGCTAAGCTATGACAGTTCACCGAAGATGGGGAGTTCGGGATACACTTTTATACTGTTACAAACTAAAAGATACAACGGGTTCATTTTAATTTCAAATGTCCCTTCTATACAGATTCATGGCTTGTGGGAACTATGTGAATGCTTGAACAGTCTTTTGTTCATTTTCTGGAATGGTGGATCCTCTCTCGGGGTCTCGTGGTGAGGTGTTCTGAATGTCTTTGTCTGGTCCTGGGATTCTTGAGTGGTGGGTGTGTGGCAACGACGTGGTACGATGTGGGGTTTCGGGCACAGCTTGATATCTGAAAATCTCAGTCCAGTATCAGCCCGAGGGTTCTTCTTTTCAGAGGTGTCAGAGGTGTGGGGAGCGCCTCACCATGGGGAGATGATTTCATCACCGGGAGATGGCTGCCTTAATTGCATCCGGACGGGGAGGGGTGGCTGTTGGCTAGAGCGATTAGTCTTTTGTCTTTTGCAGAGGACCCTCGGGGGCCCTTGGTGTTTGCATTCATCCCAAGCTCCTATTTCTATATCTACACGAATTATTTCTAATATTATTTCTAATATTATTTCTAATATTATTACATTTTGTATAACCCACATCATGGTCTTTTGTGATGAAATGAGTGGCTGAAACCAGGGAGTGTCTGACATACTGGAGGACAGGGTTGCTCTGTGAGGACATCTTCAACAAGCTGGAGAACGCCTGTCCTATCAGGACAAAGACTTGCACGCAGGGCAAAAACCCCCCAGCAATGGCATAGGCTGAGGACTGACTAATGAGATAGCAGCTCTGCAAAAAGAACCCGTGGGTCCCAGTTATGTGAAATGAGGGTCAAAACTGCAACTCTGGGATAATTAAGACTAACACCCTATACTGTGCCACATCAACTCGCCATTTGAGAGGCCACATCTGCAACACTGTGTCTGGTTTGGGCTCCTAAATATGCAAGGAATACTTAGAAGAGGACAACTATCCCGAAGAAGGTAATCAACATGGTTCCAGGGGACGGAGATCCTTTATCTTGAAGAGAACATTGAGAGGACATCATCCCAATGCTTCACTGAATGGGGCTATTAAGAAGGAACTTCTCACTTTTCCGGAGATGAATAGGAAAGGGACAAGTCCTGTCAGCAAACCTGCTGTAGCATGGGCTCCTTTCTCCACAGGCCACAGGTTGTGCCAGGAACCTGCTCCAGGGTGAGCTTCCCACAGGGTCACAGCCTCCTTTGGTCATCCAGCTGCTCCGGTGTTGGGTCCTCCAGGGGCTGCAGGTGGATCTCTGCTTCCCCATCTCCTCCAGGGGCTGCAGGTGGATCTCTGCTTCCCCATCTCCTCCAGGAGCTGCAGGTGGATCTCTGCTTCCCCGTCTCCTCCGGGGCTGCAAGATCACAGCTGCCTCACCATAGTCTGCACCATGGGCTGAGGGAGCATCTCAGCTCTGGTTCCTGGAACACCTCCTGCCCTTCCTTCTTCACTGACCTTGGTGTCTGCAGGGCTGTTTCTCTCACATATTCTCACTCCTCTCTTCTCTGGCCACAATTACTTCTGTGCAGTAACTTTTTTTCCTTAAACATGTTATCACAGAGGTTTTACTAACATCATTGACTGACTCAGCCTTGACCAGTGGTGGGTCCATCTTGGAGCTGGCTGGCATTAGCTCTGCCATATGAGGGAAGCTTCCAGAAGCTTCTCAGACAAGACACTATTATAGGCCAGTCACTACCAAAATCTTGCCATGCAAGCACAATATAGGCCATAAGCCACAAAAAGAGAAACTTTCATTGGATTAGAAGGAGGAAAAAAATCCTTTTGAGAGTGGCTAAACACAGAAACCCAAATACAACCAAAAGATTCCAAATTTCCATTGCTGGTTTATGATTTGCCAGTTTTTGATTTTTCCTTCCTTACCTTTTGATCACTGAGTAAAATTATATTGGTGACAAGGCTACCAATGTTCATAGTAAATGTCCAAGATGCAAAGTTAAACTGCTATTGTGATAAATGACCAGGGCAGGAGACATTGTTAACTCCTTTAATGGCTTTATTAATATGGGGGCGGTGGCTGTGGGGATGGCCTACGCCACCTCTCCGCTGCTCCCTGTACCGTCGAGGAGGAGGTTCCTGTCGATCCTGTCTGCCGAGGTGCAATGCAGGCGGAGTTGGGCCTTCTGTCCTCGTGAGAGCATAGGAAAGCTCGTCCGGCTTGTTTCGGTCTAGGGTGTCTCTTTCTTGGCTCGTCCCTCTGGTCGTGGTGAGGTGACGGGAGTTGTCCATAGATGTCCCAAGGTTCCACCTGCATGATGTTGTTGTCCATGTATTGGAAATTGGTGTTGGTTTGTGTAGGTTTTAGGGTTTTTGAGGGAAATCCCACTTCTGACCGCCGTAGGGTCTCATGGGTATTTAGGTGATTTCCATATGGGCAGTGGTCTTGGTATGACGGACAGGCAGAGAATGATCAGGAAGCAGGAAGTGGAGCAGGTGGTGAGTAACTGGGGAGTAGCGAAGGCTAAGCTTGGGACCAATAGGGGATTTTGGGGTTTCTAATGGGGCGGAACCTGCAACTGGGGAGATCAGGAGCTGGGACTGGGGTCACAAAATAGTTTAGGGGCATGGATAACTGGGATTGGGGTACAAACATTTTAGGGGAAGGGGAAACTGGGATTGGGGTACAAACCTGGGCATAAAACAGCTTAAAATGACAGCACATTCATTACTCAGAACACAACAATTAATAATATCATAACCGTTACACTTTAATAATCAGGAGTCCTCTGGATCTTGTCCATCTCAGCTATTACCCTACTATTTCAATATTTGTAGTGCAGTGCCATCAGTGAGAATGTAAGACTATCTTTGAGCCTGATTCCCACATCTCTTGGAAGGTGGGGAATGTTAATTCTCTAAGTTCAACGCTCCTCAGGCAAGTATAACAGTCAGTAGGCTGTTGTGCAGAACTAGAGCTGACAGCTGTGTTTCTTGCACTTTGTTACCCATGAGCTTTACAGTTTTACCCAAGTGCTCTCTACATGGGCTGAAGACAGCTGCATGGCTGGTGGAGATTATGCCTCTTCCACTGTGTGTCTAAAACATAGCAGAGGTCAGGATGTAGCTAAACTCAAGGAGAAAGCACCTTTGGACATAAACAGTGACCTGTGTTTGGTTGTCCGACACAAAGGTTTCAATTGACTTCTGCTGTACTTCAGAGTTAAAATGCTATTTGGCACTCAGTTGTTTGAACTGTTCTCTTGACACTTAAGGGGCTTCCAGTTTATTAACTAAAATCCAAATGCAGCTGGTGGAGTTTGACTTTGGTCTCATGTTGCTTTGGAAAAAGAAGATTTGTTGATTAAATCATAGTCCATATTTTAACAGAAGACATTATTGTGTACAAGTTGATGGCCACAGATGGTAAACTCTCTCCATGTCTGATTTGAGAAAGTGTGAGACATCCTTACTCTCGGACAGACTGTAATGTGACTTGGAACTTTGTCTGAAACCATCAGTCCAATCTCCATTAAGTGATGCTATTACAATCCAGAGCTTGACAGATTGTCAAGCTTCTGTGTTAGTACCATCACTTAGCATTCTTCCTGTGATGATGTGCTTACTCCTGACATCACCTTACAGATTTTTCTTCAGCGGCAGAAGTTTTTCCTTAAGTGTGTGAAGATTTAGTCTTACCTTTTCCTTTGGCAAAAGCCAAAGGAAAAACTGTTGACCTTTTCAACAACCCGAGGTGCCTACAGAAGCGCACTAAGAGAGCACAGGACTAAGCAGGACCCTGCGGAAACGTATCTGGAGCCAGCGGCTGCCCTGCCACTGCACTGCACCGACGTCCTGCGGCCGGTATTTGCCATAGAGATCACACAATGCTCTTTCAGAACACGAGTTTTTCCTCCAGGTGCTCGAAATATTAATCTATCCTTTTCCTTGGTAGGTCTACTAGAACAACTGGTGGTTTGGTTCATACTTTTTCACACTGTAACGGCACAGACCAGGCTGAAAGGGGGCAGAAATGACATCTCAAGGGATGTTGGCCGCTCCCACTTGTGTCCGGGCAACGGTGCCTCGGGGCAGCGCTGCGCATCACGGACGTGCGCGGCGGTCAGCGCGGGCCTTTCTCCCCGCCGGGACAAAGAGGGCGCCGATTCCCGCCCGGCGGGTGGGTCCTGCGGCAGGCGCCGCGCCTCAGCCCGCCCGGGGCTCC